>WOGO01007635.1:494-11048 GCA_015342085.1 Leptinotarsa defecta
TTAAATAATTTATACAGGTCTGTCAAGTGCGCAATATCATTATTTGAAGTGATGAGGTTGTCGTGCAATTCTTTGTCTTTGTTTTCCAGGAACTCTATTACAGAGTCGAGTATATTGTAAAATCGAGTCAGACAGTTACCTCTTGATAACCAACCAACTTCTGTGTGAAATAGCAATCGGTTCAAATCTTCATCATAAGCAACACAAAGCTGATTGAATAATCTGTCATTTAAAGAGCTGTTTCGGATTTTATCGACTGCTTTGATGATTTTCAATAAATCCATATTTTATTTATTCCGCGCTATACTGCCGTTTCTTCTCTTTTGCTTCCGACATAATTTTGTCTTCAAAAATGCCGAAGTAAAAAATCGAGTATTGCTAATGACACCAGTCACAGTATTCACCATCGCACATACAGCACTTTACCTAGCTAGTCTAACTAAATTCACTTGTTTTCGTAATATCGTCGAATGACATTACTGGCTGGATGGCGCGCGCGCTTTTATATGAGGCAGCGAGTCGGGCCTAGTACTTTCGAGAATGGAGACTAGAAACGTCTCGCTTCGCATTGAAGCTTACCGCCATTTATTGTACAATTTGACAACTATCGACAACACAACAATTTGACAACACGAGGAAACGCGCGTTAAGCGTAAAGGAGCGGTAAAGTTTGTGTTAAAAGCAAAAACATATATATGCTGCATATTCTTTGAAACGAGTTAAAATGGCTCACTTAGCCTGACCTATATATTTTTTGTTAGTCCTCACACGGTCAGAAAACACGGAAAATTGCTTTGATATAATTATGAATGCAATTCATGCAATGAGAAGTTACCCCTCGTCTCACTATGAATTTTTCAAAGAATGCATTAAGCCTTGAAACATGATTTTTTGGTTGTAATCTACTGTATCACCTCCTTTTGTTTGGGGGCCCGCTTTTATACATCGTGTATGTTTGAATCAATCCCTGAGAGTTTGTGCTTTTTTTTCTGTTCTTCTTCAATAAACTAAGGACCATTTTCTCCATTCGCAGCCGGCTACATCTCCCTAACCTCAATCATCCTGGTGGACCTCCTGGGCCTCGACAAGCTCACGAACGCGTTCGGCCTGTTGATCCTCTTCCGAGGCGCGGCCGCCATATTGGGCTCGCCGATCGCCGGTGCCTTGATCGACGCGACGGGCTCCTATGACGTGGCCTTCTACGTGGCGGGAGGGCTGTTCGCCATATCGGCTGTCACGAGCTTCATGGCGCCGCTTCTCAAACGTTTCATACCCGAAGAAGAACCTCAGATGGGCGACGGGGACGCGCTGACGCCAATCGACGAGGACGACGAAGAAGACGAACCGATCACGATGGGACAGGGCGGGAAGCACGTTCCGAAGATAGTAGAGACGGCTTCGAGTCCCGGGGAGGAGATCCAGCTCAAGGAGTCGGTTCTATGAAGGAGATCAGAGATGGAGAGTCGGTGTATATATATTTTTTAAAGTGACTTGGAATTTTTACCTAGATTTGCATCTGTGGAGCGTGTTTACGGTTGCTCTCGAGCAGGCAGGGTCAAGTAAAAAATGTTTCCCATTCGAATATGTCAAAGACATAAATAGGTACACTTTTGAAACAGGCTTTTGGCTATGTGATTGAATGAGTAACTGATTTGTTGAAGATATTTTATTTCATACAAAATTGTACCCTGACAATGACATAAGTAACAGAAAGTTTTGAAAATTTGAATAAGTTTTCAATAATAAAAGAAATTCGTTATTTTCTATTGTAACTGTAATCAACTTTATGGAGAAAAATTAAAAAAGGTCTTTTGTAGGAAATTAAATTTGTCTTTGAAATTGTGAAGCTCAAAAAACTCATTCATTTAATAAATCATTTTTTCCGCATTAAAATATCATTTTCATTCGAACAAATCATCATCAAATGATTCCATGATAATAATAAACAGGGTTGATTATTTTTTTATGAAATTATCACAACCCATCACTTGCCAAGAAATTCAGTTTTTGACAACATAATATTTATTTGTCACCTTCCCTGACCGAATATCCTTCAGAGACAAGCATAACTAGAGTAGGGCTCTACTATCTAGAAATATGTAGTTCAAATCATGACATGCTCTTTTATATGTCGATGGTAACACCTTGGGTCTCTTAGGTTAAAAGGTTCAATAAAGAAAACTACACTGTAACCTTCACAAAATGCCATCTAAGTGAACGCCATCAGTTCTAACTGAACAGATTTCAAATTGAAAAAAAAAATTATAAATTGTGGTTTTTTTCAACCTCAGTAGATTGAGGCACTTGAACATTTTTTTGTTAGTATCTGATCAGAGTAGAAATATTCATAATCATAACATGATCATAATAATTCCTGTTCCACAGCTGGAATAGGATTTATATTCCTGATCATGAAATAATTTGTAGAGAGGATGAATCCAAAAACTGAAATTTTTTTCGAAAGAATATTAATAGAAAATACATATTATGGTAACAAACTCATTGTCCAAAAAATACTAGTAGTTTTCACCATTTATATAAACTGCTTTTTGTGCTAGTTTCATTGAGAATAAGGACACTAAAATAATGAGTTTAGTTTTGGAACAACCTTCACTTATCATGCAGTAGACAGTTTTTGAAGCCTGATAATTTTTAAAGTATGTTCAAACATACAACAATAAAATTCAGATCCAGTAACGAAATCAAAATGAAACAAGTGCAAAACTTTAATTGAATGCCATTTTCCAATTTCAGATGTCTTCATCTTTTTGAATCGGGAGACCTTGACAGTATATCCTATTAAAAGTTCAACGTTAAATTCTGTTTTGAAAACTGCTGCAATTTTTCATTCTAATACCACAAGTATTTTTTATCGACTCATTTACAGTGGCTGCTTCAAACACCCTCAAGTAAATAAACCATTTCAAATGAGATATTTTGTAATTATAAAGTTGACATTTGAAATGTTACCATGTTGTTGATACAAAAACAGCTTTCAGACTGCATTAGGCGAACCTCTTCCAGCTTTTTGTGGTAGACACATACAATGTCAACTATTTGACAGTTCATTATTATCACATGTCATTGTAAAGTGCCACATTCAGAATTGAAAATTTCAAATGACAAGTACGTATACATTGCTTTTGAAAAACAATGTAGTTTTTAAAACTGGAAAAGTGGTAAGATATTTGGTATATTATTTCCCACAAATATATTATCACTATGATTTGTAACCTAATGGAACTTTGCCGGCTGAAGTTTCTAACCTAAGATATTACCTGGACACAATTGAATCACAATTGAAATTGATACAGGTAGTGAAAGTAATCCACATAAAATATATTCAACATTATCAACCAACTCTTTTTTCTATAAACAGTGGTTAAAACATTTAAACTCTATATGAAAACATCTTGAGTACAATAATTTTGTATATAATAGATTAATAAATAGCCTATGAAATGTCTTGTCTTGTTGAAAAATACATTATTGTTAGATTTGGTTCAAAACCCAGCTAAGTTTTGAAAATTCGAGGTACAGGGTGTCACAATGGGAAAAATACTGCTTCAAAATTCTGGTAAAGTACACCCTAAAAAAAGGTAGAGAACCTTAACTTTTAAAGGTGATTTAATTCCAGTGACTTTGTCTCAATCGTATAGTTTTACATTGTCTTTAGGATCCCCAAACTCAACTTAATCAGTTTTATACAATTCTATACATAATTTACGATATGAAGACTCAACCAATTTACCATTTGTTCATACTATATAGTTCATATGGTTCAATAACGCTTTCCTGGTATGTTTGGCAAAACAACACTCCTTCATAAAATGAAGAAATGTTTGAAATGACAGTATTTCTGTGAATTTTAGTCAATATTAATAAGAAGTAGATCGTGTATGTTCAAAGTGTATTGTTAATTAATTGTTAATGTACATAAAGTTGCGTGGACAATATTATAGACCGCTATATCGATTTGATCAGGAAACTGCACAGATCGTTTCACCAAACCCGTCTCCTTCCAACTGAAACCATCTTAGAGATTTTTATATGAAAAAATAGTAGCTATTTTCTTAAAGTTGATGAATGATAAATTGTCAGTTGTAAGGTAGATTGCCTTGTTGAACAATTGTGTCGATTCGCTCTCAAGAGTGTTGAATGAGCGGGCTCAGAACCCGCTACGTTAAAAATTAGCCTTATCTAGTAATAGTACCTGTGCACCTCAAGTTAATGTAATTCGCTCTTTACATTGTACATGAATAAAAATTTAATGATCTCTACTGATGTTTTTATAATAATTCCCTAAGGGTGATGCATACCTGTTAATTTTCTATATTCCTTTACCAATAATGTCCTCTTGGCAATATATTAGGTTGTTTCAAAAGTTTTGTGGAGAGGTGATATTATATTGAGATATAGAGTTACAAAAACACATGGAGAACACTTTTGAAATGACCTCAAACATACAATTATTATAATTATGAAAAAAATACCCCTACAGAGCAATATTCGAATAACAAAAGTTGAAGGGAAATAAGAATGCTACTACAAAAATGAATAACTACAGTGGAAGAAAAACAATTGAACTATTACATGTTTAATTGGTTTCAAGCTATTCCAGAATAACTCACAAGGGCTACAAAGTTTGTTAAAATCATTATACAGTACGTTGATTGATAACTTCATAAGGACATTGCTTCTTTGTCGGGAGTTATAGAAAGGTGAAATTGTTTCTGCCTGGTACCTTGAAATTTAGTTGGCTTGGTAAATCAGGACAGGTCAATAAAATTATGATCCTAGCAAGGAATTAGACGATATCCACCTTCTAAACTCCAAGCTTTTAAAGTTGAATCTGTCCGTCATCAACTGGTATTCTGTCGACTACAAAAGCCAAATATTTGAGTAACTTTTTCTGCATGTTTGTGATCCAGATAATATGTGGGCATAGTGAAGACTCCATATTAGAACTGTATTCTAACTTTGATCTAATATAAGAAAAATATGAAGTCTTCAAGGCAACAATGTAAGTAAAATTTCTGTAATTGTGAACTATGAAACCATACATCCTAGATGCCCCTGAAAGTTTAAGATCAATGTGCCCAAATCTCGTAATAAGGCAGTGCCATTCAGGTATAAGAATTCAAAGATTCATTTCCTTGTATACATCAGTTTTAAATGTAGATACATTGAGTCATACATTATTAGCTGAGCATGAACTATGTACCACATTCAGGTTATTTTGAAGTTACAATCGGTCAAGTGCAATATTGGTAGATGAAATTTCAATTCATCTGCATATAGCAATGTACTAGTACCTAAATCATCCATTAAATCATTCATAAACAACAACAAACGTAAAGGCCCTAGATCGAAGCCTTGAGGGACTCCAGAAGTTGAAACATATGGATTTGAATGATGGCCATTATAAAACACAATCTGTTGTCCTTCTTAAACATATAATTTGAAGAACAGGATGATATCTGTGGATTAATCAAAACGGCTCAGCTTTTCCCAACATGATCTATCCAATCAAAAGTTTTCGAGAAATCAACGTAGATTACAAATATGACATTTATTCGTTATTGCAATGTGCATTTGTTATGCAGACAACCTGGCCCCAGGACACTTGCTTCTAATGATTGACAAGGATCTGATAATTCATCATTTGTTTGAACACACTGGTTTTCTCAGAATGATGAGAATGAAATAATGCTAAACCAATGTATTTTCATAGTCATAAAATATATACCGCACTGGTCTGAATTTCTGGTCTTGAAGAACACTGGAGCTACTTGCGTGCTGAGCAATATAATTTGAAATTTCAAGAATTTCTGATTGGTTATAGAGCTACGTACTCTCCTGGTGAGATTATATGTATGCTCTCTGAACCAATAGACTTGTTTTAGTACAATGGTTGACTGTACTGAAGAGTTCTGGTCTGCATGTAATCGAAAAGAATAAGTTCATCCCTGTTTTTGTTGTAGCAGTCAAATTAATTTTTTCTTCACTTCGTAGTTAGCAAAGTTACAGAGTACATAAACAAAAATCGAAAGATTTTGAAAACTTTTGGATCAATATCACACTGTATTTTTGGAAACCACCTGGAAAAAATATCTCCGTTGGTATTCATTGACTTTGCTTTCGTTATCAGCACTCTGAAATACACTGTTATAATTCTTGATATTGTTTTCATGCATTTCAAGATCATCTATGACGTTTTTTCAAACTTTCCTCTTAATTAAACAGTGAGTTGATTAATTTGCACAATTTTTTCGTTACAAATCCATGAAGAGGCAATGCAATATCATGTAAATTATTGACTGTAGGCACTGAAAAATTATATTGAACCATGGTGAGACAATGGACAAAATATTAATTATGCTCTTTAGAAAATCAGAATTAAAATACGTTTACATTCTGTGCCATTTGACCATTAATTATGCACAGGATACACTGAAGGGCAACAACATAATTCAATCTCTCCTCTTTGACAGGTAGGTAGTTGAAAAGTTGATATCTATAAAGTTGAAAGAATTATGCTTTGAACAGATAAATAACAACAGTACCTATCATTTTGATAAAATAATTTTTTTAGAATCATGACTCAAAGAGTGTATTGATCAAGTCATTGTGGTGAAACAGGAAGTTACAGACAGGAGGCATAAATTACACATCATCCTAGGGATTCTACAATAACCAAGCACTATTTATTCCACCTAACTCGACCAAGTGCTGCTATGTCCTCAACCTCCTTTAATAGATAGGTAAGTACCTACACATAGTAGGTACCCAAATAAGTATGACCAATTTCACAAAACTATAGGATAAATGTATTTTATATCAGTCTAAGTATATCTGAATCTTGATATATTTTCCCAGCAGTAAGAAAAATGGGGTAAGTTGGTTAACAAGCCACGTTGCATGTCAAAGAATTATTTCCAAAATTTTTTTCAGAGGATACCACAGAATTATCAACATAAACTTCAATTCACGAAAAGTTCCTTGTTATCTTTTCAATCCAGAGCATTTGGATAGAGAAAAACATAAGCAATAAGTATAGATATTTTCGACAAAGTTAGTTATTGTATGAGCTCACATTGCAAATATTTTCAAAAAATATAGAAACAATGAAGAAAGAAGCCTACCTTCAATGGATGAAATAGCACCAATCTCAAATAACACTCTGTTTCATTCACCAATAATATAAGTACATTAACTTTATTACACTCACATGCTACATTTTCTACTTACACCACTTTCCACGTGTTTTTCGTTTATTTCTAAGGCGCATGCACATTGATTAATCATTCTGACGCATTTATTTGCCAAGCCAACTTGACTGAAGGAGGACTAACCAGATGAATTTATTAATATCTACAAAAATGGATATAAAACTTGGGGTAAGTATTCTTCGTCATGGCAGATCCAGCAAGGGGCGACCTGTCCCCCCCCGACAGAAACATTGGGAATCACAAAAAATGAATGGTAAAAAGAAAAAGGAATAATTGCTCGGTGCGGTTGGTATTATATAACTGAAGGCTGATTTATAGTTTGAGTAACGCAATCGTACCGCTAACGCCCACCGTACCGTAAAAACATAAAGGTTCAGACTAACATGCCTTCATTTATAAATGCTTCTCCGCATACGCAACATCGTATCCGTAACGTAAGAGATGGTCATGTTTCATCTCTTGCGGAGCTATTCCTTACGGACAACCAATCAGAGCACGAATTTTCTGTTTTCAACAATTGACAGTTTGCGTCATGTATCAGATGTTAGTTTTCGATTTTGTGGTTAGTTTGTTTATTATTTAAAATATTTTACGGTTTTTGCTGTCGAGGATATTGTATTATTATAAACAAGGGTAAATTTTAAAAATGAATGAAATATATCTTCTTTTCTAAATTAATATTTCTAGAAGTAGATTATGATTTGTTGAAAACATTGGTTCAGTCCTTACCACACCTCTATGATAAATCCAATAGAAATTTTAAAAATAATTTGGTTAGAGACAATAGCTGGACAGAAATAGGACTAGCCCTGCACATGAGCCGTAATGAAAATAAATTAGCATATTTATTCCTAATAATATAATTTATGTATTACAGCAACTGTATATTCTTGTATATTTAAAAAATTGTTCTAGATCATTTTTCATTGGCAAAAATGTGGTTATGTAGAATCCGCGAATTCTTCTGTCTACATTTAAAGGTCTTGTCTTAAATTTCTCAGATTTCCTTTTTTTTGATCAGCGCACTTGCCATTAATAATAAACAGGTGGATAATAAAAGATAATTATTGACAAACATTTTGAAACTTTCAAAACAAACCTCTTTGTATTTGACACACAACAGGATTTGACAGAGTGAATGCGTAGGCGATGATACAGTTTTGCGTTGCGGTGCGTTACTATGAAACGAATATTTGTTTTTTTGCGTTAATGATTACGTTACGGTACGTCTTGTGTTGCGTTACTTAAACTATAAATCCAGCTTTACTTTGTTTGCTGCTGGGTCATACAGTCTGTAGCCCTTAGTACTTTCACCATATCCTACTAAAATCATTTTCTTGATTTCTTATTCCATTTTAATATGTTTGCTTTTGGGTTGTGCACCATTACCTTACTCCCAAAAATTCTCAAGTTGCTAATGTCTGGTTTTTTATTGAACCATACTTCAAATGGTGTTCTGTTCTCTAGTCCTGAGATTGTACTTAGGTTGCGCAAATAAATTGCAGTGCCAACTGCTTCTGCCCAAAATCTTTTGTCAAGCTTCGCATCAAATAATAAACATCTGGCTCTCTCTACAATGGTTCAATTCAGACGTTTAGCAGAACCGTTTTGTTATGGAGTATAAGGATTTGATGTCTGATGCAATATGCCAGCTTGCTTCAAGAATTTTTCAAAAGCTGCTCCACAGAACTCTCTACCATTATCACTTCTGAGAATTTTTATCTTCTTTTCTGTTTGGTTTTCTACCAGACTTTTAAACTGTTTGAAGCATTCGAATACCTCATCTTTTGTTCCAAGAAAACGGACAAAAGCCATTTTACTATACCCATCTTGGAAAGTTAGAAAATATCTAGCGTTTCCTAACGATTTAACCTCCATTGATAATTGACTTTGACATTTGTCACCACTGTTGCCAATCTTGGAATATTTGTGACCATTTTGGTTACCATTAAACTTTCTGCTTCCCGGAGCTTTGCCGATGAAAGCAGAACCTGCATTATCGTCTTGCATCTCCAGCAACATGGATTTTATTGCATCAGCGGTAATTTGTATACCGCTGTGTTCTATAGCCATTATCATGGGTAAAAAATTTTCTAGTAGTCCTGCCAAGAGTAAAGATCCTACCCATTCTTCATCTATTTTGAAACCGGTGCCCCTCAGCCTTTGTGCCGTGTCGATAACATGATTTACATACGACGCCATATTGTCTTTGTTTTCTAGCCTAGCGGAAATCAGGGATCGTAGCAACGTGATTGTTCTGGTGAAACCGGCATCATCATACAGGTTTTTAAGTTTAGTCCAAAGTTCTTCTGCTGTCTTGGTATCTTTGAAATGAGTATACAACAAAGTATCAATCGTGAGGATTAACTTTGCTCTCGCTTGAGTTTTCTTCTCTATTTCAGTTCCCTCGATGCACTTTTTCAATTGATCGAGTGTCAGGAAATTCTTTGCGGCAAACGCCCATTCTGCATAGTTCTCGCGACCTTTTACTTTAGGTACACTCGCGATATAACTATTTACCTTTTTTTAAAAAACTTAACACTCTGGGCCCATAATCTGTTACGCAGAGTGAAAATTAAACTACGTCCGCTCTATCAAGCATTCACCACATGACTAATTTCTTTCAGATGAAACACTTTACATATATCAAGTATCAAACCATAGATGGCGTTAGGTGTAAATAATTTAATTTGCTGATACAACTTAATATCAACAGACTGTCAGACAATCAGATGTTCACCAAAACTCAAATAGGAAGCTGATGTATAACACTGACTTAAGAAGGGATATAATCCTGAAAACGAATCTTCAACCTTTCGAAGCATGATGTTTCTATCAACCATGTTGAAGACATTTTTGAAGTCTATTTTCAGGAAAATTTTTGAATCGGGATTTAGTTGAAGATTAATATATATACGAGCACCATGAGCAACAGCTTCACATCCACCTGCAGTACCGAAATCAAACTGTAGTGGAGGTAACATCGATCGTAGTTCGTCTTTAATCCTCATACAACAAAGTTTAGCTACCAATCGACGATAAACGGTACCGACGGCAATCGGTCTTACTCCTCCATCCTTTTTCAAAAGAGCACACAGTGAAGCGCCAAAAAGTATAGGACAAATTTCTGGAGAAACCCTACCAGTAAAAATTCCAGTGGAAATGAAGTTACATAATTTTGTAACAGAAGAAAGAAGTTTCTGTCCTGAATTTCCAGAGCTGTGACTAATGAGGTCTTGCAAGTGGCTAGGGTGGAAAGAATCTAAACCACCAGCAGAACCAGAATGAATCTGGCTCCGATACTTCATGTTCTGAAAATTGG
>WOGO01007636.1:0-11048 GCA_015342085.1 Leptinotarsa defecta
TTTCATTGTCACTGATTTTGAGGTGTTCAAGACTAGTCGGTTGCGTTCACACCAAGAAGTGAATTCATCGATAATGTTACTAATTTTGATTACCACGGCGTCCATAGTATGTCCAGTGACTGTAACAGTGCTATTTCGTAAACATCATTTTTCAATACTTTCAACAACCATTTAAAATGTCAATTTTAATGACAGTTGTACGAAAAAAAATAATTATCAATACAAGATGCTGTACTGGGGCTATTCTGGTTGTTTGCAAAAAGCATCCTTAATTTATTCTCAATACTAGGGTTAAGTATGTGTGATTGATTACTTGTTTACTTTATGGTAATTCATGATCACTTAAATGAAATGAATAATTTTTTTTTTCTAAGTACCACTGGTAGATTTTATTTATACGGTCGGTTTCGGGTTATAATGGAGTCAAACCCGAAACCGGTCGTATAAATAAAATCTACTAGTAGTATTTAGACAAAAGTGTTTTTATTCATTTCATTTAACTAGTGTTAAGTGCTTGGAGGCTGATTTGTTGATATATAATACTGTATATTTTTCTTCCAGATGAACGTCTTTTGGAGTACGATATTGATAAAATTCTTTTCGAGCAAAATTCTCCATATCAAAAGGTGCAAATCGTACATTCTAAGACTCTGGGAAATATGCTTGTGTTAGATGATTTACAAAGTAAGTTTAGAAACATTCCTCATATCTTTTTTTAAAATTGGCAAAACTGAAAAACTAGGATGTTGAAAAAGTATGAAAAGTAACAATTAGATACTCAAAGAAACTGTCGTATAATAACAGACAGATATTTTCGAATTAATTCGAATATGTTTTTCAACTTTTTCATTATATTTCGATAATTCACTCCAATTGGCATATACTACATTATTACAGCTGAGTCCATCAATTTATCTCTTTTATTTTCAGTTTTCAAATTTGATTAAATAACCAAAATTAATGAAAGTCAGATAATGAATCTGTCAACTCAATATTAGAAAGTGTTTCTTCCAACTGATGTAATCAGTAACAGCTTATGAAAACCACAATACCATTCTTATGAAAAGTAATGGATAAATTCTATAAAGTCATTGACAAAAGTATATTATAAAATGATCCGTGTCGATAGTGATTTCAAAAAATTTAATGTCAAAGTACCTCTTATGTTAACTCAGTCAAGAATATGAAAAATCAAATCGCTTCTTTATCAATCCAATATGGCAAACTCTCAAAAATGTTTTTATTCACCTCCGTGATATGTGGTTACAGCATATGAAAAAGTTCGTAGAAAAACAAATTTAGTATGTTGCACAAAAGATGGCCAACATACCAACTTTGAATAGTTAAAACTCAGCAAAGGTTGGGGATAGTTTGATGGTGCTCGAACAAATGCTATAGGGATCGACAAGGGTCGACTGCTGGCAAAGAAAATTTTACAAGAAGGCCGATTTGGGATGGAAATACGCTATCTAGTTAGGCTTAACGCTCTTTGCTACTTGACAAGTGTACGTAGCCTCAAGAGTTGAATCACTGAAAATTCTCTTTATTGATAAACTAAACTGTACTGAATTAACAGACAAAAAACCATGCAGCAATGAAGCATTGAATGAAATGATCCGTGTAGGGAACTCGTTCAGTAGGTAATAACCAAAGAATAAATCAATATTTAACAACATTTTCGAAAGTAAGTTCTTATCTATATGTTCGAAAAAAAAAAGAATAAACTTTAATTCAGGTCAAAACCATTAAATTATAGATAATCAAGATCGTAATTCGTAAATTGATCTTGATGTGAGAAAACAATTATATGTTTTTTTGAATAGGTATATCCCTCGACATATAACACACCAACCAATCAACTCATACAGATATAACTGTCAATAAACAGCTAATCATCTTCATCAACAAAAATTAACAGCTCACCATGTCATGATCTACAGGCTCATCAGTATCCCGATGTCTACAGGGAATTTTAATAAGGAATCAAATGTGATAAAACAAATTGCAGAAAATAAACTTCAACTCCATGATTCATCACATTCTTGACAAAAAACTTCTCAAACAGGTCATTAACCAAGTATAGGTTAGGTTAGGCCCAAAGTAAGTGGGTCTATTCGACCCTCCACCGCAACCCGCAAGAGTTTATTGGGGCTCACACTTATTCACACTCGACCAATCGGCTTTTTAACGAAGCCGATTTGTTTGTATGGCGAGTGATTTTTCAGGTCAGATGGTAAGAGTACGGCTCTGCCGAACTGTAAACACCTGATTCGGTCCCCAGCGGGGCAGTCACAAAGTATGTGCTCTGCTGTTTTATCATTTTGCAAACAGAGGCGACACACATTATCTTCCGATAGTCCGAGTCTCTGCATATGATGATTCAAATGACAGTGACGTGTAACAAGGCCTGTTAGACATCTTGGTTCATCCCTACTGTAGTCCAACAACTGTTTGGTATCAAGCTTCGAAGGGTGAATTAACGCCTTAGAGTAAGCCAATCTTGGAAGATTCTGCCAGAAGTCCATAAATCTTCTTGCCATCCAGGTGTTCAATCTTTGTTTGTCAAAGCCTTGAGCGATGCCAATGACAGGCAGGTTGATATCTCTGTCCTAGGTCTGCGACTGAAAACATCTGCACCAGAACTGGAAGGTGTTTTTGATCCATCTGTGAACCAACAACTATCTGCTCTTAATAGTTCCTTTTACAACAGCCTGTTGCACTCTGCGTTAAGTTGATTTGTGCTAGGAATCGCACGTTGAAAGATAAGAATTCGTTAATCCTCAGATCGCACAAGTTTCGACTGCTGATGGTTGTCGTTCGTAGGGGTGCGACAGCTGGTTAACGGAAAAACAGACAGACCAGAACAGAATTGGCAATGTGCACATGTCTATATGCAGTCCATCTAGTCTCTCTCTCCAGAAAAATGTGGAGAGGAGATAGATCTATAAAGTACTCCATGGCCGCTGACGGTGCGGTACTGATGGCACTACTGATGGCCAGACAAGCCTCTCTCTGTAAGCCAGAGAGCTTCGCTTGAGCCTTTTTCTGTAAAGCCTTAGGCCACCAGGCAATTGCACCATAAGTGAACATTGTTCTGACAAGCATCACATAAATCCAATGGACTTGTTTGGGACCCAAAGCCCAAGTTTTACGACAAATCCTGCGACATGCCCATGGGGACAGTCTGGCTTTGTGTAAAATTTTTTCCAATTGAGCGTTCCAGGTGAGTTTTTTTATCAAGGACAATGCCAAGATATTTCACCTCCGTTCCAAATGGAATGACTTCACCATTGAGGAAAAGTGGGTTTAGATCGTTCAATTTTCTCCTCCTGATGAAGGGGATTATCCAAGTTTTGCTGGGGTTAACAGACATCTGCTCACTCAAGTATAACCGCACATTTAAAGTAACACTAACACCTACAAATCACATATACTAGAAAATCATCACATAAAATAAAAAACTACCAACAAAAGAGAACATCAACATAACGTATAAGACTGGTAACTCCTTGGATACACATAAAAAGATCAACAATTTAAAAATGGACAAAGATAAAAAATCCTTCCAAAAAGTTTATATAGGAAGGACTTTAATAAATTCCAAAAACAGAATCTAGGAACACTTTTGCCAACACTTGCCACACTTGCCAACTTTTAGAGAACAACCAAGATTTCAACATGTCCCTAAAATAAATGTCATTTGGAGTTTATTTTCTATCTTTCAATGAAAGCTTGATTTTTTCATATTCATTGTTTTGGGATTATCTATATTTTTGGTGCGATCACTGCGATCCTTTAAGACAAAATAATTCATTCTTGGTAACAGAAAACACAAGAAACCACAGCGATTTGTGACATAGTTCTAATATTTCCGATAAAAAATGTATCTGGACAATGAACTTTCCTGTGACCGATAAATTGCTCAAGGTTTTATCGGCAATAGAAAGAAATTTTGATTAGATTTATAATAATATAAGTTTGGTACATTTTTATTCATTTATATTAGATTCATTTATATTTAGATTTATAAGTTTGATACATTTTTTTTTATTTGCGACGTACGGTGACATACATAAGTCGCATAGGAGTGTATATTATTGTTTTACATCTGTGATAGGGCGATATTGCGATATAACAAAAACGGTGATTTGTTGAAAAAAGTAAATAAACCACTTTTGTATGCATTCACATGTACAACAATTTTCATTTGATGTACTATTTCGATAACGCTTACAATCAACACAAAAAATACAAAAACAGATATTTTTGGCTTTTGACTTTCAATAAATTTCTTATCATACATGAGGTCGATGAGAATTCCTGATATTTATTTTAACAGTGTTTTCGAGACCTGTATAGATCTTCAGCTCTATGTGAATAATTTCAACCTCAACACTTATGTTTTCTTTATTTTTACTGGAATATTGTTTTGATATTGCATGGGACTCTTATTTGAAAATATTTTGATAAAATCTCCGAATGAAAAAAACCTTTCTGGTGTATTCAGTGTAGAGAATTTATCAGTCGTATTACCAAAAGAGTTACTATTCAAAATTTTGAAATGAGGGTTTTCACCTTCAGGATGGAGGGGTGGAAAGTTAAAAATTATGTGTCCAAATGGCTGTTCAATAAAAATCAGCTGTATTTGGTACTATCAATAAGTGCCCAGCTCACAACTCCGGGGACCGAAGTCGAACGCAGTTTCGACTTGTTATACTCTTGCGAGAATTCATCTAGGTGAAGGTATGTTGGTATGTTCATTGGAAACTGATAGACTGGCTAGCTTCTTCAGAGGATTAACCATCATGGCTTGCTGTCCGATGACTAACTTTTAGGCTGCAGGAACTGCAGACTAGGCCAAGCGGACAAGTCAGCTGTGGCAGAACACGCGCTTAATGAAGGAGACCACATAATTTTGTTTGAAAAAACACAGAACTAATTGCCCCCAACCAGGGATACTATAGCCGACTGGTACGGGAGGCAATAGAGATCCACAAACACACGGAGAATTTCAACAGAAAAGAAGAACGAACGGCAACAGGCAGCAAGTTTGTTAATGTTCCAGGTTCAAGTACAGGTACAAGTGCAGGTACAAGTACAGGTACAAAAATAACTGATTACCTGACAAGGCTTAAATACGCTTTATATACGAAGTCTAAAAGTTAGTTAGCGAAAGTCTAAACCATTTTGTAAACTTTTGGTAATTCCCACAACTTTTATCGAAAAATTATTCGTTTTCGAAATATACATTTTTAAAATGTTTTAAAACATAGTTGGTTTTTGTCTTAATTTTTTTGCAATTTTAGTTATTTGTATTGATGGTGAAAACACGTTTTAAGATTTTGTGAGAATTTCATAAAATACCTAGTTACATACGTAAAGGACGCAGTTCCCGGACTAGGCTGGAAAATGCTACTTTGCCAAAAAAAAAAATCGTCCGTGAAACAAAAGTTTCTAGCATAGAATCATGACTTGTTAGATACCATCATATAGATAATTCGGAGAACAAATAGAGAATTATTACCTTTCATTAAATTGAAAGGGTTATATTTTTAGGAGTGATTGATTTCTGGAAAAGAAAGTTTTTGGCTTTCTACTACTCCATCTTGATACAAAAAATGTGGGAATCTTCCAAAGAAAGGAAGAAAGCAGTCAATTTTAAAAGAAGTAACTGTATACATGGATGTGTAAGATAATGCAAAGAAGTAACTTTCAGGCACATACTGGCAGAAAAAGCCCTCCTGAAACAGCGCGGCATAGTCAGAAGCAACTTTGTCAAAACCGTTGATGAATTCAGACGAAACATCGGCTGTGTCGGATTTATATAGACTTCTCCTCGATTTTGTGATAGGGATAGAATTCCTTGTTTCAATTCTGTTGGGAATTAGTTCTTTTGGGGACTGTGTGGGTTCAGCCAGAGGACTAAGTTCAGCCTCTTTTAGAATTCCCCTCTACTGTGAAGTTTTCAGTGAAAAAACTATCCACATCTGCCTCTGAAAGCTACTACCTGTTTTACCAGAATTAATCATTTATCTATTCGCGTTCAGGCATAAAATGTCTGTAATTAACGTATAATTACTATCATAAATAGAAATAACTGAAGTCACCGATTTTCACTGAATTAATCTGTTTTCAATCCAGTTACTATTTTTCAGCTGTCGGAGCTGGAAAAACTCACCACAGCGAGGTACAGGAAAAACTATATTTCCAATCGGACGTTTATATCGACCATTGGGAGGGGGCAAAAACGGAATTGGCAGGACTGGAAAAAGCTGGCGTAAAGTTCAAAGGGGAAGTAGGAGGAGTCATACGTGGAGATATAAAGACAGAGGACGAAAATAAAATTACAATTTTCCAGAGCTTAGGTAAGACGAATTTGAGGGGGAAAACAATAATTACTGACCAACTTAATTCTTTAAGCTGTTAAGATGAATTTTCATTTTTCCCAAAAAATATTCATTTATTCATCATTTTCTATTTTGTTCTCTCCAAAGTAGTCCCCTTATGCACTTTTTGGTATATCCTTGAGCTCTCTAAGGGATTCGCTTTTTATCTCGCAAAACGCCGACCTTTCATAGAACTTTTCAATCTTGGGTACAGAAAAAAGTCGCATGAAGGCAAATGTGGTGAATACGTTGGCTGAGGCATGATTATGGAGTTGTTTTTGGCCAAAAAATAACCAACGTTTTTTTCGTATTGCTTCTTTCAAGCGGCACATAACTTCAAGGTAATACTCCTTAGCATTTGAATGAACTTGGCGTCCTTTTTTTGGTCTTGCTCTCCTGAATTCTTCCATTGGATTGATGTCATAGCTATACAGTGCATTTCTTTAATGTCCCCCCCTTTAATATTTTGAATGGGTCAACTCGAAAAAGTGAAATTTTGGATAATGAAATTGATACATGAATACTTTATTTTGAAGTGAAATTGACAGATGGAACTTTCAAGATGGCGACTGGGCTCCATTTGGGAAAAAAATTGAATACTACTACTACAAAATGGCGGAACATTTAATAATTTCCTAAAGACAAACACATTAATATCGATATTTCTAAAAATATTCCTTTTCATCTGCCATATGGCAGTTCCAACAACTCGATAAGGTTTGATAAGTTATTTTCTGTTTATAAAAACGACAAAAAATGTCAGTAGGACAATGAACATCATTGTTCAGTTAACAATCTCTAAAATGGTCAATTCTCGTCCATTGAAAGAAGGAATTGAAGCGATTTTTATTTACGGCGCGACGCGTAACTTTCACGAGACCGAAAGGATTTTCAATGAACGTTTTCCGAATCGTCCTATCTGTAGAGAATATTTGAGGGGACATAGTATCCAAATTCACAACTACCGGTAGTGAACATAGCAAAAAGCCCCCAGATCATCCGTCCATTCCAAAAGAACAGCAAAGTGAATCCTGAACAGTGTACTTATTCCGTCGCGAATGTTTGTGAGGTGTCTCTTTCTACTGTGTGGAGACTTTTGCAGAGGAATAGGTATCATCCATACAAAATTAAAATGGTACCCATACCAATTAACTGAAAATGACCCCGATCGAAGAAGAGAATTCTGCGAAATCATGACGGAAACCTTTGCAAGGCATCCTATCTATCTCCACAATATTTCTTTTAGTGACGAATGTACATTTTTTTCAAACGGCAATGTTCACAGACAAAATTGCCGTGACACAAACCCTCACGTTTTCCGGGAAACACATACCCAAAATCCAGTACAAATTAATGTTTGGGCAGGAATATTGGGAAACCATATTGTAGGATCTCTATTTATTGATTAAAATTCAACAGGAGAACTGTATTTGAATATGCTGGAAACTACTGTTGAACCTTTCATCACTGAAATCATCGAAGCGGATCCTATTGAATTCGATATGGATATTGTATTCCAACAAGATGGAGCACCACCACTTACCCCAGACAAGTAACAAACTATTTGGATACTACTTTTCCCCGTCGTTGGATTGGCCGTCGAGGTCCTACAGAATGGCCAGCCCGCTCGTCAGATTTGACACCTTCGGACTTTTTTATGGGGCTATTTGAAGCAAAAGGTGTAGGAAACTGAACCTGCTTCAATATTGGATATACGGCAGAGAATAATAAATATTTGTAGAGATATTGACGTTACTGTGTTCGAAAATGTTCAGTGTGAAATATCGGATAGGCTGTTCGTATGTCAAGAAGTTCAAGGCAACCATTTCGAGCATCTTCTGAACTGACCTCAAGCTTATTACCTCAAATTATGAAGTTAAATGTCAATGTGTTCTGCCATTTTGTAGTAGTTGAAGATATTGACATAATATTTTCATATCCATTCATTTTTTCTTCCTAGATGGCGCCCAGTCGCCATCTTGAAAGTTTCATCTGTCAATTTCACTCCAAAATAAACTATTCATGCATTAATTTCATTATCCTAAATTTCTATTTTTGAGTTCACCTGTTCAAAAAATAAAAGAGGGGGGGCATTAAAGAAAAGCACTGTATAACTATAAGATAGTTAAAATATTCAGTTTTAATCATCTGATGATGCTAACTTGTTTAACGAAACGCACGCTGAGGAAGACGGAGAGAGAAGTGCGTTATTTATAGTGTGTAAAAAAGGCTTTCATTAGATTAATTTTATGCAAGGCACTCCAATTTTACCTATCAATCAAAATAGTCAATGATAAGTTACAAAAAATATCAGTAGTAATAATTCATTTCCACTCGAATTTTCTTACAATTTATTTTTAAATTTGTAATCAAATTTTGAATTTTTCATTCATGAAACCTCAAGAGAGGAAAAAAAATATGAATGAATATACTTTGATTTATCTTTAAATTGGTTTGGTTGGTTCGAATTAAAATAGTTTGTTCAATTATATATTGGAATCTTTATGACCAGTAAATAGTTTGTGTATAAATATACATTTCCTCATTTCATGAAAGGTTTGAATTTTTTGGTTTATATAAATTTATGGACGGTTCCAGATACATTTCAGAACATTCAATAACTTTGTTTCACAAAATTATTAGTGGTTATAAACTATTGGGATAGTGGATTCCAAACGGTTACTTCTTTTTGGGGGGTAAAATCGACAGTAAATAAGTGAAAAATTAATATTATTTTCAAACAAATAATTTTGTTTAAAATACTTATTTCATTTTTAATTTTTTTCACAGTTTCTGGGAACGTTTTTGTTGAAACAATGGATGAAACAGTCATCGAGAAGAAAGAGAGCTTCAACGAAAAAAAGTCGTCAGCGTTATGTCAAAAGGAGTTTGGCACTGCAAAAGATCATATTGTGAAACCACATCAGTGCACAATCTGCTCGAAATCATTCATTTCAAAAAGTCATTTGAAATTACATGAAAAAACTCATACAGGGGAGAAATCATTCCAATGTAAAATATGTCCAAAGTCATTTGTTGGAAGAGGTAATTTGAAAACCCATGAAAAGATTCATACTGGTGAAAAACCATTTCAGTGCAAAATCTGCCTGAAGTCCTTTATTCAAAATATTAGTTTGAAAACACATGAAAGAACCCATACTGCTGAAAAGCCATTTCAGTGTAAAATATGCTTGAAATCTTTTATTCATAGTAGTAGTTTGAAACCCCACGAAAAAACACATACTGGGGAAAAACCATTTCAGTGTAAAATCTGCCTGAAGTCATTTATTCTAAAAAGTAGTTTGAAAACACATGAAAAAAGTCATACAGAAGAAAAAACATTCCAGTGTAAAATCTGCTTGAAGTCTTTTATTCATATTAGTAGGTTGAAATCCCACGAAAGAACACATACTGGAGAAAAACCATTTCAGTGTAAAATCTGCTCCAAGTCATTTATTCAAAATAATAATTTGAAAAGACATGAAAGAATTCATACTGGTAAGAAACCATTCCAGTGTAAAATCTGCTCCAAGTCATTTTTTGAGAGTGCTAATTTGAAAATACATGAAAAAACCCATACTGGGGAAAAGCCATTTCAGTGTAAAATCTGCCTAAAGTTATTTACTCAAAGTAGCAATTTGAAAACACATGAAAGAACTCATACTGAAAAAAAATCATTTCAGTGTACAGTCTGCTCGAAGTCATTTTTTCAGAGTGCTAATTTGAAATCGCATGAAAGAACGCATACTGGTGAAAATCCATTTCAGTGTAAAAGCTGCTTCAAGTCATTTAATCAAAGTGGTAATTTGAAGGCTCATGAAAAAACACATTCATAATGCTTTTTTATGCAGAACGTATACTGGGAAAAAATCATTTCAATGTTAAATCTACTTGAAATCTTCGAAAACTCATGAAAATCAGAAAAAAATATTTCATTGTGCCAAGTTACCTTTTGATAATTTGTTTTTTGGTATCGAAAATGGAGAAAGTTGATGAAATGAATTTATTATTTCAATATATAAAATTAACAATAACGTCTTCATTTTTTAATCCTTGACCAAGTCAAGTATTAATACCGCTCTGTTTAACTGAGTACCATTTAATATTATTCAATAGTAAGTACATTATGAACACAGAAGCAAATATAACTAAATGATTATACTTGAATTACACACATTATGAAGGTACAAAACATTAAACAGATTGAATTGAAAGTGATATATTTTTGAGAGAATAATTTTTGGGAAAGAAAGGTTTTTGCCTTTCTACTTTTTCACCTTTATATTAAAAATGTGAGAATCTTCCAAATAAAGGAAAAAAGCAAATAATTTCGAAATAAATTCATCACAAATATGTATTGATCATGCAAAGAAGTAACTTTCAGACACAAAACTGGAAGATAAAAGCTCTCTCAAAACAACTACTCTCATATAAACATTGGATTACAGAAAAGAAAAATACTTTTGAAACAACTAATTTTATATGAACATTGAATTATACGTAAAACACTTTTTCCCATTGACTTTGTACTTCAAATATTCTTTATGGAACCGAATCAGAGATTGCTATACAAATAGTGTATAAAATAGGTGATATTTTACTCACATGGAACACTGTCACCCCTCAATAGTGGACATCGATGTTTCGGAATAAGACACTTGC
>WOGO01007637.1:0-11047 GCA_015342085.1 Leptinotarsa defecta
AAGGCCGCCTGGAGGGCAGCAAAGTTGTAAAAAAGTAACGTCATTTCGACATTCACGATCTGAGCTAATTTTTTTTCTCATTTTGTAGAAAATAATTCAAGGATAACGAAAAATATATAATCTGACAATTTCCGCAAGCCGAAATAACAAAACTTCGTCAATAGAGTTTAATGCGTGCAGCTGTGTGATACCTTTATTTCGCTCTCCGAGTTTCTATTCCTCTATTCTCTATTCACTTTTCCTCTATCTATTCCTTCCTCACTCCGTCCCCACTCTGAATTCTGTTGCCATGACGTGATGAAGATGAAGATTAATTAATAAATTAAATAATGGATGTAGCCGTTACTACGTGGCCACGCGTGGTAGGAAATCATAATGAAGAAACGAGAAATTAAACTTTCTATGTGTTTGCCACTTTTATTTGTAACTAACGTTACTGCAGTTTCGTCCTATAAGGACATTTTCAAACCTACACAATATATATGTTTGAAAATGTCCTTATAGGACGAAACTGCAGTAACTTTAGTCAAAAATAAAAGTGGCAAAAAACATAGAAAGTTACATTTCTCTTTTCTTCATTAATTAATCAATTGATTATAAAAAATAAAAATTTTTTTGAGAATTTTTTAAAAATTAATTTCTCATAAATACAAGTATTCTACTTTAAAAATATACACTCATTTATTTGCATGCTATTTCCTAAACTTTCCAATTAATTAAGTTCAAATAATTAAACATTTTTTTAGAAAAATATTGTTTTTGTCAGATTAAGCGAATGTCTTTAGATAATCGTCAGATTATGAGACAGCAAGCCTTAAACATAAAGATAAACCGTATATATCTTAATCTGACGCGCTTGAGTATTTCAAAATGACAAATTTTTTTGCACATCATAATAATGGCCGCAAGTTTGTGTCAGATCGAAATCGTCAGATTATTGAATGAGAGCTTTTTTTTTGGTTGCACTTAACACCACCTGATGCCCCACATCATACAAACAATCAGATTAAAATACCAACATTATGAAAATACGTAGGACATTGATGTTATCAATATCTGACGCGCTCGAGTATGTCCATGGAACAGTATTTTTTCACATATTTAAAAATTTATATTCGCTTCCCCCACCGATGAAAAGGTATATATTGTATAACATTTTTTCTTCTTATAATCTAAGCTTTGCAACCTAATATGTCTCAATGACGCTCGAGTAAATCCCCATTTTGCATCGTGGGCTCCCCTGCTATTATCTACTTAGTTTCATTGAAATACGCACTCACTGCAGAAAATATTCAGTCAGTGGGGATTTTTTTGCAAACTCTCTATTTTCTGAAAAATTCAGATAATTTTTTTTTCAGCTGCTCATGTATGTTTTGCACTTGGGAGCTGCAAGTGCTCTGTTATCAGAAATGCTTGTAAATGCTTTCACTGCTGGTGCAGCTGTACAAGTTATCTCCACCCAAGTTAAAGATCTGCTTGGCCTCAGCCTACCCAAATTTAAAGGATATTTCACAGTTATAAATGTAAGTTTGAGTGATGATTTCAATTGCTTTTTGGCCACAGTTTCGAACACTGCGGAATAAGTTTTGTGTTTTGTGTAACCCTCATTACTGAAACATACTAAGGTGATTCTCAAATTAACCATTACAATTCTCAAAAAAATAACGTCTTTACATTTTACTTCCTTAACTGTGTTTATAGTGAGTTTATTCCTTTCTAAAACCCGTGAGTACTGACAAATATTCATACAGGGTGTTTATTAAACATGCGATAAAAATTTAAGGGACCATTCTAAGGATATTTTGTCCTTTGATGATTTTTGATAGGGCGCTTTGTTTCGGAGATACGGAGCAAAAAGCAATTTCGGCAATAACAATTTAATACCAAAAATTACATGTAATGTTTCTTAATCTACAAGAACTGTTGAAAATGAATACTACCCGCTCGGATGCAAAAATCCAATATTCTCCTTATCGACTCCCGAACTCTTTCAAAAACACCAGGATCGTTTCTGATTGTGTTACACCCAGCAATTATCCGACTTCCCAAATCTTTCACATCTTCCACCAAAGTGGTATAAACTAATAACTTCAGGTGGCCACATAGGAAATAATTCAGGAGGGTTTAAGTCCGGTGATCGAGCAGGCCATAGTCCACCTTGTCCAATCCAGCGATCTTCGTATGTAACTGGAGGATGTACCAATGGTACATCCTCCAGAAACTTAGGTAGTGCTTGTTCCAAGAAGTTGCGGTATACCTCGCTGGTAAGTCTTCCTGGCAGAAATACTTTTCCAATTGAGAAGTCACCTATAATTCCCACCCAAACGTTCAACGAGAACTGATGATGGAAGCGATATTCAAGCACCTCATGTGGAATTTCTACAAGCTAAACATGGTTTTTATGGAAATTCTTTACGGCATTTCTTGAGTCACTCGCTTCATCGTCAGTAGTTAAGGGATTTGAACCAATGTACGCAACAGCCAATGACAGATTGCAATACGTGGAAAAAATCTGCGGGAAGAAGTGTCTGAACTCATTGTATGTGATGTGGGTACAACAAATAGTCTCTAGAATGTTCCAAATGCTCCCGTTACTTACATTTAGAGTATTTGCAATTCTTGAAGTAGAGGTACATGGATCTTCTTCTATCATGCCCAGCACATTTTCCTCTACTTCTACCATTCTTACTGTCAATACTCTTGTTTCATCAAGTCGTTGATGAATACTTTTGACATCACATTACAGGCACATTACGATTAGAAAATAGTTCACAGTACAAACGCCTAGCTTCCAATGAATTACCATCAGCAAGTTCATAAATGAAATGCATGTCAGCCATCTCTGCGTTACTATAGCCATTCATGATAGAGAACTTCACTAACAAAACTTCAAATATTGAACACAGAAAATGCACGTCAAATAGACAAAGTCAATCGGTTTCAACCTATTCAACACATACAAATGATCGCTTACAAGACATACTATTCAAATTGAATGTCTGTAACAGTTTGTAGTAATCGGAATGTTGTTGATAGGTACCAACGGAATTGTTAGATTTTCTATTACTTGGTAGGCCCAGTGTAGTACGCCATACTTTGATTTCGACTACGTTAATAATTTTAAAATTACCAAAATTGTTATTGTCAAAATCCTTTTGTAATTCATCTTTTGCTAAAATATAAATAGAGATATATCAGTGAAATAACCTATTTCCTATTGCTCAATTTTAATCACTTCATATCCCACGAAATTTCTTTTGTACATACGAACTCATGAATCCACGCTTGTTGTTTTATGTATCAACATCCATCTTCTTTTTAGTAACGCCTCCTGTCACCCACTAAGTCTGGGAAGTAAATTAATGGAGTACAGACATGAAATTCGTCTCCTTACAAATTTTTACTTTATACTCTGATAGACATTTTATATGTACTAAATACAATTATGGTGAATTCCTCAAATAGTTTCAGATGTATCAGTTTTTCCATATTGAAAGTCATAAGTTTGATTATGAGTCTTAGATGAATTTTTTGAAAAAAATATATTTCATTGCGACCGGAATTGGGAAAAGCAATTCCAAATTCATTTCCAGTTTACGACCAAAGGTTATAGATCCATTTACAAGATAATGACTCATATGATTTTAGGTTGTTTCACAAGTTGTGTCCATTTCAATGTCATGAATTTTTTAAGTTCCATATCTCAATGAATATTTTTCTACCGTGTCGCGGTATATTGATGCTGTTTTCAAACACTTTTTTTTCAGACAATATCCTCCATAATAAGTAATTTGGAAAACGTGAACTACGCAGCTTTATTGTCTTCTGCAGTTACCATTACGATATTATCATTCAATAATGAAGTACTCAAGGTAAAAATAAATTTTTTGTTCATACCACGAGGTTATTGAAAATTGTAACACACAAAAAATAATTTTAGATAAGAAACTGATTTTATATTGACCTCATACTATGTTCGAATATTCTACTTTTGATTCGACAGTACAAAGAATGCACTGATATAAATATACTAATTTTCAGCCAATAGTTGCCAAGAGAACAACGATTCCAATACCTATTGAGCTGATAGCTGTGGTCAGTGGAACATTGATCTGTCAGTATTCCAATTTACATGAAACTTACAATATCAAAATAGTTGGTGATATACCTACTGGGTGAGTTAAGCTGTAAGTTTTAATTTTCGAAAATAGTTTTCACTCTTCTGGTCACAATACGATATGCCCAAAGTGTTGTTGAAACGAGTTTTATTAGCTTGTTTAATTTGACCTATATACTTCTTGCCTGGCAAATGAACTTCTCATCAACAGTCTAATGTCGCCCTGGAGAACAACTATAAAATGAGCGAACATTAATAAATGGTAAATGACTAAATTAACATTGTTCGAAATTTTTGATGTTGGAAAATAGTACTGGACTCATGGGTGCTTTCGGAAGTCTGAAAATAGCAAAGTGTGGTATGGGAACTATGAACAGCGACCAAGGTTTCATTCCAAATGGCCTATTGTTTTTTTAATGTGAATTGTTCTGAATTTTTGAGGGAAATTTTTTGCCAGTTCTCACTGAAGAAATGATTGATGTCAGATTGAACGTGAGATTGGAAGTTTATCCTGTCAGATGTAAATAGACAGGAAATAGAAGAGAAAGGAGTTTTTATAATTCATGTTGGGATGAAGTCAACTTGATTGGTAAAATATGCGTCTTTAAAAATGTTGCAATTTTGATGTATTCAACTGACCCATGAACTGAAGGTAAACGACCATACACAACGATGTGTGTTCGTTGAATGATCTCTGGATCAGTTGGCAACTGATTTTCATCGATGAGGCCGATTTCTGGATGAGTGGGTACGTGAACAAACAAAATTATCGAATTTGGGACGATACCATTCGACACGAGTCATCGTGTAGAATGGCTGGCGGTCATCGTTTCATATTTCTTTGAGAGCGACGTTGGCCAGGTCATCACTGTAAACGGCGGGCACTATAGGTCGATGATAACAAACTTCTTCTGGCCCGAATTGAATGATCTGGACATCAACAATATGTGGTTTCAATTGGACGACGTTACGTGTCACACAGCTCATTCCACACTGGATATTCTGCACGAGCACGGTCGTGTAGGGTGAGTGTAGGTACACAGCACTCAGGCCACATGTGACCCATTGAATTTCCTCGCGAGGAGTTGTCCTCCTATGTTATCGTCCATCCTGTCCTTTCCAGGAAGGTAGACAGGTCACTAGGAGACATCTCCTTTATATCGGCAGGTGAAGGCCAACATTCGCAGAACACATTCTCTTTGGTTACCTTGATGTGTCTCACGGCGGCCTCCGCGAAGGTTTTGGAAATTGCAGCGACATCATTGTCGTTGCGTATCTTCTTCAACCTTCTTAAAGTACCGGTACCCTCCGTGGAGATGCACAAGTGAGGGCACTTTCCTGCAGGGGTAGCCGGTTCCTTGCCTTCATTCAAGGTGATGCTCTTGTCGCCCGCCTAAGGAAGTGCCCTTGCTGATTGAGGTGGAGTGGGGGAGGAGCAGTTCTTGTGGGATTTTCTCAAGCAGCAGGTGTATGCGGTTCTCAAAGCTGATATAACCAATTTTATCGGTCAATTTCAGCAATAGTCATAGAAAATCGGACGTTTCGGATGCATTCCAACCAGAGAAGCTGTGGCATACTTTCGAACAAATAAATATTTCACACATGATTGCATCAATAGGTCTTTCAAACGAATAGAGAATTTCGATGGTATCTCATACGCACACTATGTTCTATCCAAATTTAAAGATAGGAAGCGCTTAGTGAAAGACCCGTTAGTATGTTCTGGAATTTTATTCAGAATTAAGTTACTCTTCCATTTAATTCATCTGGCCTAGTTATTCGTTTAATCGTATCTTATTCACTAACAAGTTTTCCTTTTCCATACAAAACATTTCTCGTTTCTTGACTTATAGCTCTTTTTTCCAATTTCCAATCGAAAATATCCCTTGCAGTATTCAATTGATTGTGGAAAAATAAGATACTTTGAAAGGAGAGTACTCTTGTCAAAAAAACAGAGAAAATATGAAGCCTGGGGATGTCCAATGATCAATTTGGCTCAATTGACTCAATCTAACAAGCTTGACTGCTTTTCCCATTCAGAGCAAAGCTGCGCTTTGCAACACAGACCCACGTAGGAACTATTGTTCATTTTGGATAAGTGAAGTTTGAGTATTCTAACGATATCATAAAAGGCATCTTCGTTAAGGTACCTGTCCATATTTACTACTACTTAAGATTGTTCTTTGAAAGGTTTTGAGCCCAATATTATATTTGTGATTCAGCTTAGCATCACTGATAAGACCTGTGCAGGTCTGGGATTACAAATGCTTTGTTATTGTGCTCTAGTTTCATCTGAT
Organism: Leptinotarsa defecta; assembly: GCA_015342085.1. NCBI lineage: Eukaryota > Metazoa > Arthropoda > Insecta > Coleoptera > Chrysomelidae > Leptinotarsa > Leptinotarsa defecta. Next base: position 6,415 of record WOGO01007637.1, read on the forward strand.
TGCTCCCCTTCACTAAAAGCTACAGAAAGACAGGAAACGATGTCTTATTCAGTGATTCCACATCGAATACCCGAGGTTTGTGAGAGATGTGTATTTATTACTCATAATTCGATTTTAATAAATTGTTGTTTTTGGGGGCGACAGCCGGTTGTTAATCGTTTTATGAACTTCAGTTCCATATTCGGCTTCCGGACCATTTGTACACCAGGTGTTCGAATAAATAATATATTCGGGATGATTGCACGCTTTTAGTGACTTCATTCAAGATGTTAACGTGAAATAAATACTTTGGTGACATTTTCCCTAGTTGTCTTCACAACATATATACCACTGTTTCAGATTTAGGCCCAATAAAAACATGGTAATTGATGACTTTGAACAGAGCGTACAAGACGATGAATTGTGGTAAAGTTACTGATGAGTTTTAATTTATTTTTTCAGATTACCGCAGCCGGAGCTTCCCCCATTTTCTCTACTTTCTTCTGTGTTAATTGACGGTTTTTCAGTTGCCATCGTTTCCTACGTCACTTCTTTGTCTCTGGCCCTCATGTTGGCTCAAAGAGGAGACTATGAAGTGGATGCAAATCAAGAGCTTCTAGCAATGGTAAGTAAGCACAGTTAGAGAAACTTTCATTTCGATTGATAACTCTTTCAGATAGTTGTAATCTTCATGACATTTCCTTCAACCCTAAAATTGTTCACTGTAGAATCAGGCATGAGAGTTTGCTGGCCAAACTTCGATGCTATGGCTTGTTGGGTCATTTTTGTGTATAGCTCTTCAACTTCCTGAAAGAAAGTTTTTTGCAAGTGAATCCAGTATATAGCTTTGCTGAGAGCATACTTGTCTCGTCATGCTTTTTCTCACCAGGACATCGGCTGCAGATGCACTTCTTCTCCGGCAGCAGGAGGTTGCATATTTTTATGAGGATCTAGAAGTGATTTCGAATTGGGGTGAAAGTAACCAGGTTCAATTCAGTGCCACAAAAACCAAGGCATCGGTTTTCTCCAAGAAGATGAATGTCTCCGAATCGGATATAATAATGTCAGGATAGACAATTCCGCTTTCTGCTCCGATAAGTTTGTTGGGGGTTGAAATTAACACCAATGTATCTTGGCACAATTCTATGGCTGGAATTACAAAATCGTATGGCTGGAATTACAAAGGCTCCTACTCGAAAGCTCTGAGCACTGTACAAATATCAGCAAATTTTGATTCTTTATGAAGCTCAGATTAGATTCTCTTTAGGGTATTGGTCACATGTATGGAGCTCTACTCCTAAGAATACTTTGAAGCTGCTGAATACCATCCAGAAATGAGCCATTTACCTGACTGGATACACAGACATCACTTGCAACCTTGATAGTCTGGAACGTCGGAGCAAGGTTGGAGATTTTTCATTCTTCTATGAAAACTTTCACGGGATGTGTTCAAGTGACTTGATACATTTGATTCCACCAAGAGCATTTAATATCAGAAATACGCCACGGACTGTGGCTGCTCATCGTTTTGAGGGTTTTAGGTTTCAGAACTTCTTTATTTGGAGAACTGCGTTTATGTGTGATAAGTTTCCTGAGAACGTTTTCCCAAATGGATATAATCTCTAGCGATTCAAATCAAACCGTGAATCGCTTATAGTAATCCCATCAAGTCAACCTATTTCAAATCACTTAGGCGAAAACAATCAATGAAATCAATATCACACTGATAATGTTGGTTGGTTTGTCATCATTTCTAATTTCGGTATGGCCCCGCCTACTAGTATGGTTCGTTAGAAGATGGTGAGAGAGAGAGAAAGAGAAAGAGAGAGAAAGATAATCCTTGTGTTCCTTCCTAGATTTGACAATCTCTTCTGTTCGTTTGATCAGTAAAGATTTTTACGAAGTTTCAAACCGTTGACAACTCATTGTTTAAAATTTTTCAATTGTCACACTTTGGAGTAATGAATAAAATGTCCATGAGAAAATAAGATCAAATATCAGGATCCTTCTCATTTTTTATAATTGAGAACCGATTCTTCTGCAAGTGATGTGTGTGTGTGACGGATTTAAAAAAATTATGTGTGTTCTTGCTCACTTTTCAGATTACCGATTTGATTTTCAGTCTAGTGAGAAGTGAATGAGTGAGATTTTGTTGAAAGCTATAATGCTTTTTTGAATATAAGTAATTTCCATATAAGTTTTATGATTTTCGGAACAGTTACTATGATCTATGTATTGAATTCATCCGCCCGTCACAACATAATGTTGTCAGCTCATTCTTGTTACTTTCGAAATGCATTTGGAATAGTTATTGTTTTTTATTGTATGTTTTTCATTATTCAAATATTGGGAAAGCTCATAGGAAAAACTGTCACTCGCATAATTGAATGATGATGGGCAGACAAACCTTCACGATAAATAAAAAGTATTTCTAAATTTTGACCAATGAAAAACTGGTGGTCGACCTATAGTAGTCTTCATACCTCAAGAAATATAGTAAAAAATATCAGTCTGAAGTCATTTTACGAGCACGATATACCTACATATCAATTTTCATTCATGAAATTTTGTTTCAGGCAGCAGGAAATGTGTTTGGTTCTTTATTCTCTTGTATGCCAATATGCGCTTCTTTATCAAGATCCATGATACAACAAGTGGTAGGCGGAAAAACACAAATTGTATCGATTGTATCATGCTTCATTCTTGTTTTCGTCCTCCTGTGGATTGGACCGTTTTTTGAACTCCTTCCGAGGGTAAGTAGTAAATAAAAATACCCTTTCCAGTGAGAATGGTAAATGACAATCGCCAATTATTTCGATATTTTTTTAAGTAATATAACTTTCCAAAGATGGACAATATTTATTGTATGAACTTCAATTCTAAATACTACACTGAACTTTCATTGTAACACCTTCATATTTTAATAATATTTCAAACAGCAACGGACATTATATTTATCGAACTGTACTCTACCAAGGAACAAACATCAATGAATGAATAATTATATCTATTTTCCTATCGCTACCACTAATATCTTACATAACTCATGAATACTCAAACTATCAAGAAAAACAATGTTGTCGGTTCCTACCCACAGCATCATTTGCCTTCATCGTTGCCGTCGATAATGATGCCAGTTCACAATAGTTTCCATTTTGGAAAACCATTTTCATATGAATTTTAAGATCTAGTTTTTGAGGTGAATATTTTTTGAGCAAGAAATATTTTTGTCTTCAACTTCTTCATATTTATATAAACATTATGGAAAAATTTCAAAGGAAGAAAGTAAGAAACTGAGGTCAGAATAAACTATTCATTACAAAGCTATGTATTTCATGCATAGAAGTTACTTTCAGATACAAACTGGGAGCAAAACCGAAACACCTACTTTCACATAAAAATGAATGAAATGAAAGAAAAAGTCCTTTGGAAACAACTACTTCCATATGAAAATTTGATATACAAAAATCACTTTTTTTCTATTCAGTTTGTACTTGGAACATTTATATATCATCCATAAAAACGCTATACAATATACTTTAATATGATAGTCTTTTGTAATGCTTGGAAATCAATAGATTTAGTGATTTTGAAAACTGAATGAACAAATAGTTTTCAATACTTAACCTTTATTGATTTTTTTTTCAAAGTGAAAGTTGGTGATTAGTTTATCAAATACTCAATTGTTGAGTTTGTTAAATTCTTCCTCTGAAGTTTGACTCAGCTTAAATTATTAGAAGGTATAAGGCCGTATGATTCAAGGTATTATACTATATAAAGCGCTTATTACATAGAATTCGGTAGGTATGATCATAGAAAATTTTAAAATTAAATGCTACATGATGAAAAAATTGATTTTATTCCCTCACAGTTTATTTTCTTCTCAACAAACCTACACGTCCAAGTCAACATTCTAAATTTCAGTTCCTACCTCATTAAATCAAATTCAAGTATACTGAATGGCTTGCCATATTCTTACCATCTGATCTGAAAGACCATTCACCATACAAACCAATAGGCTTCGTTAAGAAGCTGGGTATATTTGATCGAGTGTGAATATATGTGAGCCACAATAGAACCTTGTGGGTTGCGGTAGAGGGTCGAATACACCCACTCATTCTTGACCCAACCTAACCTAAGTATACTGAATTCTTCCCTTTCACTTCCAGAGTGTCCTTGCCAGTATCATCGTAGTCTCTCTGAAAGGAATGTTGATGCAGGTAGGGAACATTTCAAAATTCTGGAGGCAAAGCAAATTGGACGCTCTTCTATGGATTGTTACTTTCCTGACGGTTGTGTTCGTCGGTATGGACATTGGACTACTTGTTGGTGTACTCATGTCGCTAGTAACAATCTTCATCCTCGGTTTCAAGCCACATTCCTGTCTTATGGGATTAGTGCCACACACGGATATATATTTGGACGTCAATAAATACAAAGGGGTAAGCTTCCATGTATTATTGTAATTTAGCCGTATGACACAATTCAATAATATAATTTTAATAATCATTAGAAATCATTAGGGCATACCTTGCAATATACCTGCAATATCCATGAGCATAACAAAACAAAGCTTTTGATATAATGTAGTTTTTGGGAACTGGATTATAGATTCAGGAGAGGACTATTATTTAGATCAAGTTATTCGTTGAGG
>WOGO01007638.1:0-11047 GCA_015342085.1 Leptinotarsa defecta
GAACGATAGCAAGTGAAGATCGATCATTCAGACTAGGGCTTGAACCACCGACCAACACGGCAGTCAATTCGAGTGAGTGAACAAAGCACTCACGCCGAACCGCTTGGCTACTGACCGCTGTCCATAATGATGTGAACTGTCAGGAATATACTTGTAAGTGTTTGTTTCCTTCCTGAAAGTTCACATCACTGTGGACAGCACAAACGTGCTGACTGAATTTTCTAGTGGATCCTCTTTTGACTTTTCCTCTCACACATGAGAGGTTCACGAAAGAAAAACGGCCAATACAGGAAATAGGAGTCAGTAATGGTTTCTCGAGAGGTACTGTAGATGATATCATAAGAAAAAGTATAGGGTAAGAATACACGAAATCTCTACTTTTAGAAAGACGAAAACCAAAATAAATATATCTCAGTTTATACCACCAATGGACTAAAAACTTTGGAAATATTTTCAAGGAACTAGGTATGAAGGTGGTATTTGAAACAAGTCATACAGAGCCTTTTAGGAAATCTAAAGGACAAAGTCGAATTTATGAAATGAAATGTAAGGACTGCGAGGCTAAATATTATGGACAGGCCACAAAAATCAGCAGTCGCCATCATATTTTGCACAAAACCATTCCATAGATTTCAGTTCATTAAGATAACTTAGAAACAACAGGCATCTAGATACCGACGAGAGTGTAGAGATAAGTAAACATAATAATATTATGAATAACGATGGTGGAATAATACTATATCTTGTTGAAATAATATTTTAATGATCGTATTTACCTGACTATTACATAAGGCCACATTGTGAAATTAATTTAAGACATTCAAGACGCAGGTACCTAGCAAAGGTATCTAGGTATAAATAAATAAGGATAACATTGTATGTATATTTAGTATAATCTTCCTTTTGACGATCGTCACTTGGTGATCGAAACACATGTCGAGGTATTGAAATAACAGTTTGGTGTTGGGATAAAACTCCTTTAATATTTATTATTACACCAAGGATTCCAAACAGTGCATCACAAGTAAACTATCCAAAGACTATCATTCAAACAGAAAACAGATTGTAAAACTTGGAAATGTGTTCAGTTGTGAGGAATCGGTAGAAACATGATGTGCGTCAAGTTACTGTTTTCACCGAGAAAGCAGAATTATTCTATTCCCGGATTACACTGCCATTTTGAACTGGCAGATGAGTAGTAAACTCCCAAAATAATGGCTGAGAAAGACTTCTATATTATTAGTTATATCATGAGTTACTTACTATAAATTTTGATAAACCATATTTCTTGCACCTCTCCTGTAACAGTTGCTGCTCTCCATCTCATATGGACTCATTATAAATATTCAAAAAACGCATTACGTTTTATTGGTAACTGAAATAAAATACTTGGGTATTTTTGACTGTAACATGGAATGGGATGAACATATACCTAAAATATTCTATATTGAAATAATATTTGAAAAAATCCCACCTTTCCCACTTCTGAAAATTGAATATCGTTCATTTGTTGAAAGCCATTCACGGTATGGTATGCTGGCTTGGGGTATTGCCATCTAAAGTATTGCAACGTAGATTTTTGAGACTGATCCTAGATAAAGACTTGAGGTACCCACATATACCTACAAAGTCGTAGCTGAAAATAACAATTATAATGAAGAAAAGAGAAATGAAACTTTCTATGTTTTTTACAACTTTTATTTGTAACTAACGTTATTGCAGTTTCGTCCTATATGGACATTTTCAAACTCATACAATAAAATGTCCGTACAGGACAAAACTACAGTAACGTCAGTTACAAATAAAAATGGTAAAAAACATAGAAAGTTTCATTTCTGTTTTCTTCATTATGATTTCCTACCACGTAGTAACGGCTACATTCTTCAATTTAATAACAATTATATTAATATAAAAACCCCTGAAATGAAATAACAGTGAAATAAAATACAAGTATAAATAGAATAATTAAACAAAAAAAATTTTAAATTACAAGCCAAGTTACTTCAAGACGTTTCGATTGTTAGTATCCACAATCGTCTTCGGGTGGTTAGTGTTATTTCATTTCAGGGTTTTTTTACTTAATATTCTTTTTTAATTTTTCTTTTCCATCAGTTCTTTCAGGGATTCAAATCATTTCATATAATATCAGACAATGGAAGTCCGAACTAATGAAATTCATCATGAAACATTGTCAATCACCTTCAAACAACTTGCTTATGCCTTCTGCACTTTTCGAAAAATTTTATTTACCTGTAGTAACATATATTTCCAACTCAAAGTACCTTAACCGGATTTTAATTTTTGACCTTTATCGGACATATTTAGTCAGCGGGTGGGGGGATTTTCGAATATTTTTAATAGTTGATGACCCTGACGAGACTCGATTTCACAATTTGTTAATTTCTTACTAGACGGTGTGTCCCAGGATTCGTTCGAACGACTAAGAATGTTTTAATTTTATTTTGAGATTGTCGGATCAAGCTATGCTTAGTCGGCTTTGCAGTGAAGCGAAAATTAATTTCTTTTCAGGTAATGTAAACTCTCTCTTCACGATTCGTGAATATGTTACGAAAAAGATGCCCAGGATGGGATTCATCAACCCTTCTCTACCTGACGTCATACTGTTTGCTATTTTTGAACTTAGAATGGGAGTCCATATTCGGTTCATAGCTTCTTCTCTTCTGTAGAAATCATCCGCGTGTTTGTGGATGTTTATTGCCTCCCGTACCAATCGGCTATGGTATCCCTAGTTGTATGCAATGAGTTTCGTGTTTTCCAACAAAATTCTGTTGTTTTCTTCACTGAGTGACACTGCAGTGTCTTTCATGCTCATTCAGCCAATACCAGGGCAAACGGACAAGTCGGTTGTGACGGAGCACGCATCCAATGAAGAAAACCACAGGATTCTGTTTGAAAACACGAAACTTATTGCTGTCAACCAGGGGTTCCATAACCGACTGGTACGGAGGCAATACAGTTCTACAAATACATGGATAATTTCTACCGAAAAGAAGAAGCTGTGAACCGAATATGGATTCCCATTCTAAGAAGCAATAGCAGAATAGCAACAGCATGTCGGCAGGTGAAAAAGGGTCAACGAACGTTACTAACAATTTATCAAATCCAGGTACAGGTATTATCACATCAGACTACCTGAATCAACACGAACACGCTTTACGTAATTCACCTAAGCCAGGTACAGGTATTAGCACACCTGTGTCAAAATAAAATGTATGAACCCCTGAGGAAGCTAGCCACTCGCACCAGCGAAACGTCAGGAAGAAATTCCAAAAATCGATGGCCTTCAAACCCAAAAAATAGTGATACAGAAAACCTCGGCCGCGGAAGCCTTTACCATTTTTTCAATAATATTGTTTTCATCCTAAGTTTTATTTCTGAGTATAAAAATACAGTTTATTTTATTCAATGCATAAAAACCATTTGATCAAAATAGTTGAATTTTCCTGGATTTTTTTGCAGATCCATAAAGCAGCATTTGATAAGTTTGCAATGAAATTGAAAAAAAATCAGTTCATAACACGTTTCAACTGTATTAAGGGGGCATATTGGAGAGTGGGCTATAAATCAAATCATCTAAGGGAACATTCCGTTCAGGCCTGTCTTCACTTACCTACGCAGTAGATTTATGAACTGATTGACCAGGGGAGTAGTTGTTTCCTACCAGGAAACAACTACTCCCCTGGTTAATACTACATAGGGCGTTGGGTTACATCCGACAAGTGTCAGTGCAGAATTCTTTACAGAAGAAACCACTGCACTAAACAACCGCATATACGAATGGCCGAAATCCTGGCCTATGTACTAACACCTATAAGAAAAAAACTACTTGAATATAGAATGAAGAAAATAATTTTGTCTAGTTTTTACTGTGTTTATTTATTCGTTATGACCGGTTTCGGCTTATAAGGCCATTTTCAAGTAACTACCACAAATTGTCGAATTGCGTCTTAAATAGTGTGGACAGGATCTGCTCTAGGAACCTGACCTAACACGTTACCAATATTACAATATGTTAGGATTACCAACTATTGGATGGATCCTAAAATTCCTAAATTCAAAAGGGGCGAGCTACATAGATCTAGTTGGTCGTTGAGCGTTATGAACTTGGGGTCCTTGTACAATTTATTTCCAACGCTTCCAATAAATTCATCTTCCTTCCTTTGTCACATGTATGAAGAATTTTCATGTTTCCTTTAATTATTGTATTGTATAAGTCATCAATCGAACGAGGGGGAAAAACTACTTCCCTGTATAATACCACGAAAGGTATTTTCTAATCGCCTAAACATTTGATGTTCGGGTATAGCTCCTCACCAAATGTACATATTTCTTGCCAAAAGAGGATATATATTTGATTTTACATAATTAAATATGATATCAGTTTTTTCGTCATTTGATAACATCTTCAATATGTAACCGAGTGCATGAATGCCTGATAGCTCTTGTTGAAACTTGTTATTCAGATTTTATATCTATTCAATTTGTTGCTTATTTTTATATATTGTTGTTCACCATATAGTTTTTGATAAAAAAGGGAGACTTCAGAAGTTATTTTGGAAAGTCATTAAAATTTTGTTAGACTAAAAATTCAGTTTTATTGTCGATTTCTGAAAGGACAAATAACTAGAGTCGTATTTTGACCAAAAATTAATATTTTTGTTACTTCCAGGATTGAGAATCATTGAAATATTCCGTATTAAAATTGATTCGGGAGAAATCAACCCAGAAACAAAGACAACTGTAATAAAGTTTTTGAAAAGAACAAAATACGAATATTTGTTGTGTTGTGGTATCTTTTTGTCTAAATCATCGGTCCGTTTGCAATTATTGTTCTGAATGTCTCCAGTTTTAGATAATTCATGACACGTGATGATCTGATCCAAAAAAAGGTCGTTGGTTGCGCAAAAGCAAATAAGAACAGACTTCTAAACGTGAAAATATCTGTCGATCTTTCAATTCGTAGGGCATCCACTTTTGAAACTTTGTAACCTGTCCAATAAGTTTTGAACTATCAAAAACCCAATGGGAGCTGACGTCCAATTCTTTTGCCATCCCAGGCACCGTTTGTGATGACAGGGCCTAAAATCTTTGTTCTGAATTACTGTAGGTTGACCACTTCGGGGTTCACCTTCGAGACTAAAATCTCTGGAGCAAAATTTCGCAAACCAAATTCGAACAGTGCGTTCATTAACACTATTATTGCCAGTATCAACGTACAGAGTACAAAATTCTCTACGATCAGGATATACCACGACACAGTAGAATGAATATTCATTGAGATATGGAGCTACAAAAATACATGACATTAAAGCGGACAAAACTTTTGCAACAACCTAATAAATCAACAAAGGCTTCATATGGGTACAAATTGATTTTCGATGAAATGCCCAAAATTGCCCATAATTTTTTGCAATATGTGGATTGGATTGATCTACCTCTTTTTCGGGTCTCCAAAATAAAAATAAGTTTAGATGTAGCCGTTCCTACGTGGTACAAAATCATCACAAAAAATGAGAAATGAAACTTCCTATGTTTTTATACCACTTCTATTTGTAAATAATGATACTGCAGTTTCGTCCTATAAGATAATTTTCAAAATAATACAAGGAACCAGTTCACTGTTCTCTTTTTATGAGGAATGAAACCTGAATCAGAGGAATCATTTCAATGATGAAAAATAAAATAGTCCTTCTACTCATTTTGGGGTTACCAATGAATAAATAAATACATTATTGAATACTAGTGATGCACTGTTTGGAATCATTAATATAATAATGAATATTACTGGAGTTTTTTTCCAAAAGCAAACCGTTATTTCAACATCTCGACACGTGTTTCGATCACCAAGTGATCATCTTCAAGAGGAAGCTTAAATCAAATATACACACAATGTAATCCTTATTTATACCATAGATACCTGGCCTAGGCACCTGCGTCTTAATTGTCTTGAATTAATTTTACAATGTTGCCTTATATACAGCGCCCGATCCAACTATTTCGCCGCTCCGGGCAAAATAATATTTGCCGCATTTTACACATGCGTTATTCCATAGATGGTGTAATTTCAACCTATAAAAAGATGAATTTTCCCTGCCGATATTAATGAAACAAAATAAGTTTCGTTTCAAGATATTTGGTCCAATCCAGCATCCAGCACAGCTTGAAGGACGTAGTGTTACCACATTTTATTTTTGTAATCTACTAAAATATGATGTGAAATTTCTGTGATGTCAATAGTAACATATTATATTCCAACAATTTTTGTGTAAGGGGTGTTTTTTTTTGTTTAACCATCTTTCTAATTTTCGCCGCTGACGCCGCGCCTTCATCAATAATAATAATTAATGTATTACACAAGGCCATATTGTACACATTGTAAAATATTTATTACATCATGTATTACATGAGGCCACATTGTAAAATTAATTTAAGACAATTAAGACACAAAGTTATCTACAGTATAAATAAGGATAACATTGTATGTATAATTAGTTTAATAACTATATTATATTCTAACAACTTTTGTGTGAGGGGTGGTTTTTTTTGTTCAACCGTCTTTTAAATGTTCGCCGCCAACGCCGCGCCTTCCTCAATAATAATAATCAATGTATCACACAAGCCACATTGTATACATTGTAAAATATTTATTACATCATGTATTACATGAGGCCATATTGTAAAAGTAATTTAAGACAATTGAGACACAGATTTATCTATAGTGTAAATAAGGATAGCATATGATTAGTTTATTCTTCCTCGTGAAGATTATCACTTGGTGATCGAAACACGTGTCGAAGTGTTAAAATAACGGTTTGGTGTTGGGATAAAACTCCAGTGATATCACATTAGTGAATAAATAAATAATATTTTTTGCCGATAAGGAACATCCGATGCGTCTGATGCTATTTACGAAACATGTCATTTTTAATACCTTTTAATTCTTATATAACATTATTTTTTATAAATGTTTATCGCCTATAATATATCGAGCGAATATGTACTTCTGAGCCACTCGGTATAGATTCCAATTAGATCGAAGGGATTCCCGGTGGAACCACCTGTATGTAACATCATAGGCATTAACATTGTCGATGAAGATAATTATATCTCCACTGTGCCAAAGAGCTCTTATCAAAAAAATTCACCTTGTTCTTTCCCAAGCGTTAAAATCAGAATGTTCGATATTTGGTCCTACAATGAGAAAAGAAATTAAGAAACTGTTTCTTTTGTAATCCGATAATGTTGGATAGGACACAAGGAAATCGTAAAGTTCATGATAATGAATATGATTACGATCACACACTGATTTGGTATATATGTAGCAATAACGCGTTTTTAGGCCATCTGGTTATGTCAGAACGCACGTTTTGCATCATTACTGAAGTAGGCAGAGCCGAGCCAACTAAACCGAAATATTGAGTTCATGAAAATGAAAAGTGCAAGAAATTCCATGGCCAACTCGTGCCGCCAGAATCGAAATCGGACTTGGTGGATACTTTTGCATTGCATAATAGACCTGTTATTGACGGAATATAGATTCAAATTAAGTGCTCATGTGGTTAAGGGACTGACGAATTCTGATTGAAGCTCCCACTGAAAAAAAATTGTGTGCTGTCACGGGGCGCCTGGCAAATGTGAAACATTAATGATAATATTTTGTGATCCCTGTGAAGATTGTTGGGTACTGAAATATTAATAAATATTTGTAACTGAAGTGTATATGAAAAAATTTTAATGTGGCTATAATATATTAGTAAACTCAAGAATCTTATCTAGTTATTGCAATATATTACTATAGATTTTGAATCATAAATATCATTGATAAATGTTTCAAAATAAAATCCACCATCATTGAAAAATTAATTAATTAATTTTTTTATGTTCCTGTTGATAACAAATAAGAAAAACATTCGTGTGCTGTTCGATATCAGCTGATTTTGAAATAAAATTTTGTCAGTTTAAATGAAATTCATTCAAGCAAGTGTTTTAGTGCATTTTTTTCATGAGCATGGAATTGAAATGAATTATTAATTAATTTAAAAATATTATATGATATGAAAATTGTGTAAATTTCAATCTACCAAGAGAGTAGATTTTACATTTACTGACTCTTGAGACAGAACAAATATACGCTGGCCTTTGGCACAGATGAATGTCCACTTAAATTATAAAATTTTAAAGAAATAAAGTCAACTTACTGATGATCTGATAGTGTGTCGTAGTGTGATTTTGCTTTCTTTGCAGGAGGTTGTTCACTTTCACTTTCTGAATTATCACTGTTAGACATATTTTATTTTTAATTATTTAAAAAAAAATATTTATTTAGTAAAATACAGGTTATGTGTACTGTAGCAAAGGCAGTTGTATACACCATAGGTATCCGAGCACAGTGTGGCGAGAGAGATAGCGTTACATCGAACCAGTGGAAAGAGAATTGCACAGTCGCTTGCGCATGGCGACCCGTCACCACAGCATGCGCCATCACACCGGCAATTGGTTTCACGTGCGGTTATAGATATTTCACATCAGAATAGTTTTAGTTTTCTAGTGGATTGGGGTTTCCTCACCATATACCGAGTATAGTTAATCTACACTTGGGGCTACGAAAAATGTCTCATGCGTCATCACTTAGTGCAAATGAGTAGCCAAGGGGACGTTGCTAGTGGTCCGAACAATTTAATGACGTTTTGCTTTTAATTTTTGAAATTAACCAGGTGGGTAGTGAGTAAGTCTGAAGTAGGTGTGTCTATTCGATTTTCACTTCAACCTGTGAGAGCTTATTATGGTTCACATCTACTCAAACTCTACCAGATAATATCTATGATGGTAACTACACATTTTCACAAATATTTATCATTTCTAGAAGCCTTTAGCTAACACCGTACCTTCCTTGGCTTCTACCGAGGAGCTATAATGTAACGGGTCAAGTAACAGGTCAGTCCATTCATAAATCCAACTCATGAACTAAACCGTTTACTTCAGTTGGTGAATGATCTCTCAGGTTGATTTTCAATGGTGGGACTTTGCCAAATGCTTAAAACCTGATTCGGTTCGCAACGGAGTATCTGTATATAGCATGAAATTATTTCACTCTGCTACTAAGGCCTAAATTTCCTTGTGATCAATAATACATTTCAAGGTTGACAGAGCACGATACATTTCCTTCAATCTAGAGAGAGCTCAATCGGTCATCAGTCTGCGACTAACTTCATTAGGTAAGTAAGTAAAGTAAATGTGTGGCTTGGGGAGTATGTCTCTTGTGACGCATTTTAAGGAGACGTCCTATCATGACTGCAGGCATTCAGACAGCTAGCATTCTTCCTTACTGGTTTTTTCATGTGAAGAAATTACAATTGTTTGGTCGATATTGAGGTTGTCGTATTTTCGAATTACAAGATTTCCGCTTCAATGATCGCAGCAACCTTCATTTGACGACATCTGTAAGTCACCATAGAGAATTTTTTCCTCTGGTTTGCGTGAACCATCGTTTGAGCCAGAGTGTTTGTTGATCTGTTCAGGGGAAGCTTGTTCTTTTTCCTGATGCAGATTCTGCTTCCACTGCTTGAGATTTTGGTGCAAGGCAAAATGGCAATAAGACAGTTCCCAGCTTCATCACCTAGCCTCCTATGCTATTGCACAATCAAGATCTGTATTCAATAGAAAACAGCTCATAAATGTTCATGTTGTCTCATATACTGCCACATCTCCTATAATATTGCTGTGTGGGGTTGCTCCTCCAAGCTTCATAAAATTTTTGTGTCTCAGAAAAGAGTTATGCGACTGATATTCAAATCAGATTACCGAGAGTTTTGCAAAAACATTTTATTGGAAAAATAATTATGTATGCACCATGTATATACATCTACAAGTGCATACTATTTTTCAAGAAATATTCTCACGATCACCAACGAAACTTAAAAATTCATTCGCACCCAACGATCATTTATACTTCCCAAGCCACATATTTGCTTCACTTACTTACTTTACAAAGATAGTCGCAGTCTGAACACCGATTACGCCCCCACTAGATTGAAAAAAATGTATCGTGGTCTGTCAACCTTGAAATTTATTATTGATCACAAGTAGCTGAGTGAATCATTTCATTCTATATACAAATACCCCGCTGCCAACCGATTCAGGTTTTACGCATTTGACAAAGTCCTACCATTGAAAATCAATCTGAGAGACTACAACTGAAGTAATCAGTTTAGTTGATGAGTTAGATTCATTAGGTCGATTTATGAATGGACTGACCCGTTACTCAACCCGTTAGTTACACTGTAGTTTCCTCGGTGGAAGCCAAGGAAGTTATGGTGTTAGCTGCATGAAAAATGTTTGTTATCATGTTACCATCATGGATATTATGTGGTACAGTTTTAGTAGATGTGAACCACAATAAACTCTCACAGGTTGAAGTGAAAGTCGAATAGACCCACCCACTTCACTTACCACGGACTTAATCATTATCAAAAATTGAAATCAAACCGTCATAAAATTGTTCGGACCAGTGGCAATGTCGTCTTAGCCACTCATTTGCACAAACTGTTGACGTGAGAGACATTTTTCATAGCCCCAAATGTAGATTAATATTATTCAGTATACGATGAGGAAAAACCTATCCACTCGTATATTAAAACTATTTTGATGTGAAAAGTCTATAGCCACACGTTAAACCAATTACTGACGTGGCGGTGCATGCCGTGGTAACGGGTCGCCATGCGCAAGCGACTGTACAATTCTCTTCATACTGGTTCCACTTTACGCAACCTCTCTCGCCACACTGAGCTTAGATACCTATGGTGTATACAATTGTGTTTACTACAGTATACATAACCTATGTTTTACTGAATAAATAATTTTTAAAAATAATTAAGAATAAAATATGTCTGACAGTGATAATTTAGAAAGTGAAAGTGAGCATCCTCTGGCAAAGAAAGCAAAATCACACTACAACACACTATGTGCCATTTTACAAAAAGGGGGAAAAATGAAATATCAAACTATAGACCAATTTATATTCAGTCAG
>WOGO01007639.1:0-11044 GCA_015342085.1 Leptinotarsa defecta
ATTTTAGTTAGAAATTTATCACCAATGTTATGGTATGAATATTGTAGAAGAACGATTATCAAAATATGATTTTAAAGAATTTGACGTATAATTTTTTTATTAACTGAAAGTGTGTTTATTCTGAATGGTCGATGGCATATAAGCAGATGCTTTATCCTGATCACACGGAGGATATTTTAAACAAAAATCGAAGACATGGAACTGTGATTCACGCGTAGATTGCTCAAGTAGAGGGCCTTCGAAAATATCGATGTGGTGGAATTATTCTCGACAACTCTCGAAACTGGAATGGACCTGGAGATAGAATATATTCTGTCTCAGAGATCACATTTTCAGTAATCACTACGGTTCATCTTCAAATTATTGTCCAGCAAACACTGTAAGTTTATAGGAAAATCGATGCAATGTAGTTCATTTCAGTTAGAAATTTATCACCAATGTTATGGTATGAATATTGTAGAAGAACGATAATCAAAATCTACTTTTAAAGAATTTGACGTATAATTTTTTCATCAACTGAAAGTGTATTTATTCTGAAAGGCCGTAACATGTAACTAGGTGGGTTTCATCTGGGTGGAGTTTCGTTTTGAATTCATTAGACTTATTGTTGGATACAACTAGGACCCATCGAAACATATTGCAAGTATGCAAAATACAGCTTTCATCCGATCGAATGACTTTCACTTGCTCGATTTGAAATGGAAATTAATCCCAACATCTACTAATCAGAATGGTGGTGTGAATATGCTATTTCCTTCCATAATTACATAAAACATTCCCAATTTCATTGAAGGTCATTGTGTAAGCAATGTTTTATCAGACAATCAAACAATTCATAAGTAGGAATACAAGCATATTGTATTGAACAAATTCGAAGGTGCTATCGTATAATGGAACACAATATGACGTTTTGCATAAAATTGAATTGGATGCTCATTCAAGTTTCAAGTGAATATTTAGTATCATGAATTTTCATCGGTCATCTGTCATTTTGATCATATTATCCAGAAGTTGGTGCATACCAAAATTCTGTTGTCAAGACTTATTCACTAAGCGGGAAAATTATTATGAAGTTTTGATAATTGAAAACCATTTTGTGATTCTGTAGTTTCCGAAAATATAGTAATTAGTTTCATAAAACTAAATTGAGTTTGCACACCCTGCATAACTGCGCACAGCTGTATACGACAATCGAGATCAATTGTCTGAATGTATTTTTTTGATGAATGAAGTTCGGACTTCTTTTGGATAGAAACGTGGTTAGTTCCATTTAAGTTACCTATGGGTGCAATTTTGCTAACGCCAACATTCAATGTATGCATATCATTTGTGAATTAGCTGTTTAGACCTATCTCATTAGTAATGTTCCATATAACTTGAAGATCAATAAATCATTTATCTATCCATCCATCTATGACATTGCGTGGCCCTGGACTATTTTCAATGCAATATTCATTTCTGTGAAATGACACAAGAACTCTGTATATACGTACTTCGATATCCAGCGGGACATTTTACTCCTATTCTGATGGGGTATTCAGAGTATAATTGTATTCTAATCGCATCTAAGAAATTTGCAGTCCTGTTTTTCCACCATCCACGATTATGATTCTCCAATGTCAACAATCCACCTGAAGTATATAGAAAAAACTCAATTTTGTCACACTAATGGAAAATACTTGTGAAATGATAGTGATGAGAATTATTATATCTCAAACATCAATAAATCTATCTATCCATCCATCTATGATAATGCATGGCCCTCAATAACTTTCAATGCAAAATTCATTTCTCATTTGTGTCATTTGTGACACAAAAGTTCTGTATATACGGACTACGATATCAAGCGGGACATTTTACTTCTTTTCTGATCGAGTATTTAGAATAAAATAGTATTGTAATCTCATCCTAGAAATTTGCAGTCCTGTTTTCCACTGATTTGAAAATACTGGACCCCTTTTTCTATAAATTTATATGTCCTGCAGAATTATTCATTCATCATTCAAAATACGGCCCACTGTGATTCACAAATATTATGCCTACCTGTAAAATAACTTGAATTTACAGTAAATGAAGAATATACCTGAACCAATTATTGAATTTCATTAGAATTACCGCAATTATTCATCCAAGACATCATATATAAAGCTCGAACCTGGAATATGCCATTATATCAATATTATCTACTGAGTGAAGTCGATCTGAAAAAGAGTTGTAGTTTGTGTGAAAGTTGAAGTATTTCATCTGATCCAAAGAGAACGTTACGTGAAAACAAGTAAGTACTTTTATTTCTTCATGTTGTGTTTTCCCAACAGAAACAATAAGTGATCTTTTTGAAAGAGTCGCAGTAGTTTCTGGGTTCATAAGATATGATACATGTTTTTCGTGAAATATGAGTTACTAATGTGGTACTTCGAGAGTTGTAAAACTCTTACATTATGGTATTATTCAAATTTTACAGAAAGTAAAGCCCATCTACTGGAAGTAGACGACGCTTCAGTGCCAATCATTTATTCAAATGAAAATTTTTGTTGGACTTGTTGGCATGTTATATGTTGTTTACTGACCTTAATGATGTTGTTTTTTAATCCAAAGTGTAACTTCTAAATTTCAAATATTTGATTTGGTGTTGAATATTTCCTATTAAAATATGTTTCATTCATTTAAGTTCGTCCTTTGTAAACTGCGTGAGTCTGTCAAACTATTTTCACGAAACCGAAAACATGGAGTCCTTGAACAACCTGGTGATTGAGAATTCTACCGCGTGTTCTGACAGGAAGAGCTTATCACATTCCAAAACCAAACCGCTATTCAGTTCCAGCTCCTTATGTTCATTTGAAGACGATAACATAGACAGACGAATATGCGACATAGAGGGCTCCGAAACAGTGAGAAATAAGTTACCGGAAGGCTTCGATAATCTGATTTCGAAACCTTTGATCAAAAATGCAGAAGAGAGACAGGTGGCATCTCCTAATGAAGCCCGTATCACTCCATTATTTCATAGATCCCTTTCCTTGCAAGTTACTCCAACCAACAGCAGGGTGTGCACTCGGCTGTTTGGTGGTGATAAGAAGAGTAGATCATCGAAGAGACATACATCTACCGCAGGCGAACCAGACAAGGACATCAAACGTTCAAAACTCGTATACTATGAAGGTAATGAAGGAGCTTTTATTTCTGTTCCAGTGTCTCATCTACAACAAGACACCACTCAAAATGAGAAGACCATGATGTGTGCCGTAGAAATATCTTCTTCAGAACAAGATCTGATTGGTGACTTTAGTAGGAACTGCAGTTTGCCGTTGGTTCAAGGTCGACATCGTGATCTCAAAGCGATCTCTCCGCAAACCTTGGCCCAGCTCATAAAGGGATCATTTAAAGATGTTATCGGGTCCTTCAAGATTATTGACTGTCGATACCCGTATGAGTTCGAGAGTGGACACATTACTGGAGCTTCGAATCTGTATACTAGAGAGCAGTGTATGCAGCTGCTGAATGACAGCCAGATCATTACTGCACACTCTACTAAAAGGGACATTCTGCTCTTCCACTGTGAATTTTCCAGTGAACGAGGACCTAATCTGTAAGTATATAAATTGTTTCGTATAACGATCTATTAGCTCCAATCGCTTATGAAAATTCCACGTTGTGACATTTGTATATGTCGTGCTTGCTTTTTCTTATTGATGGTGAACAGTTCCATTGTGAGATTATATAATTATACTTTTTTTTTTAATTTTTCAGGTACCGTTATCTACGCAAAGAAGACCGGAATAGGAACAAAGACGATTATCCATCGCTGAATTTCCCCGAGGTCTATCTGCTTGAAGGTGGTTACAAAAGTTTCTTTGAGCAATACTCAGAAATGTGTACACCGATGGGATACAAGCAGATGCTCCATCCTGACCATACGGAGGATCTGAGGCATTTCAAAGAGAAATCAAAGACATGGAACTGTGATTCACGGGGAGGTCGCTCAAAGAGAAAGCCCTTGAAAAAATCAATAAAGTAGAATTATTCTCGACAACTTCATGACGTTATTCCAATTCTCGCTGAAACTGAAATGAACCTGGAAATATAACAGATTCTGTCTCAAATATCATATTTTCAGTAATCACCACGGAGAACATCTTCGGTTCATCTGCAAATTATTACTCAGTAAACACTATATGTTAATAGAGATATCGATGTTATGGTATGAATATAGTAGTAGAACGCTAATCGAAATATACTTTTGAAGAATTTGACGTATGATTTTTTTCATTAACTGAAGGTGTGTTCGTTATGAAAGGTGGATTTATTGTTATCTATAACTAGGACTCATCAATACATATTGCAAGTATGCAAAATTTTCATCCGATCGAATGACTGCTCGATTGGAAATAGTAATCAATCCCAACGTCTACTATGCAAAGTGGTAGTGTGAATATGCTGTTTCCATTTATATTTCTGCCATTCATTCCTAATTTCATTGAATGTTTTTGTGTAGGCAAATTTTTTATCAGACACTCAAGCAATTGATATGTGTATCAAACACACCCGAATATGCTATCGTATAATGGAATACGAGATGATGTTTTGCTAAAAGTTAAATTGGGAGCTCAATAAATTTTTTTCAGGAATCGGTCATTTCGGTCACATTGTCCAGAAGTTGATGTATCAAACACACCCGAATATGCTATCGTATAATGGAACACGAGATGATGTTTTGCTAAAAGTTAAATTGGGAGCTCAATAAATTTTTTTCCCAGAAATCGGTCATTTCGGTCACATTGTCCAGAAGTTGATGCAAACCAAAATTCTGTTGTCAAGACTTATTCAGTAATCATGAAAATTATTCAAATATAACGTTAATAATATAAATATCATTCATAAATGGAAAGGGAGAGAGTGTGTACACAGAAAATACATTTTTTTGCATAAATGATACCTACTCGATAAGTGAGCAAGCGCGTGTTACGAGATAAAATTACCTCACTTAACTACATGAAAGGAAAAATATATTCAATTCAATACAAGAACACTGCGAAATAAAGCATCATACTTGGAAAATATATATATGGAAATGAGACTGTGATACAAAGGGCGAACATAATAATGAGAACATTTACACAGTGAATAATTTTTTTTGCATAAATGATACATACTCGATAAGTTTTTTGAGATAAAAGTGCATTACCTAACTACCTGATAAATATTAAATCCAATGCAAGAAAATCACGAAAAAATAATAGCTTCAAGTTTACACAATTGACTATCATTTTGTCTAACTGTGGTATCAGAAAAAAGAGTAATTTCACGTAGTTCCTACATGGTTATCAAACGTGAGAGGTGGGGTGATCCTCTCTGTTATAAGGTTATCGTTTGCGATATTTGTCATATCTCGATGCACCCCACTGAGGGTTGCACTGACCTCGGTTTACAAAATAGGAATATGGTTTATTTTTGCGATGACTGCCGCCATGCATTCAAAATTGGTAACGTCAGATCTGAAGTAAATTCTGAAGTAAATGCATTGAAAGATGAAGTCAAAAGGCTTAAGGACATGAATAACGCATTTGCCTTTGATGCCCTAGCCCGTAGGCCTTACATCAGGCACCTTCCCTCTATCTATCGCCACCACTGTCAAGGGAACCCCTACTCCTCCGAACTCACTCCACTCACTTCCTCCCCGTACCACCATTGCAAGGCGACGGCCACATGAAGAGACGAATCAACGGGGTGGAAGACCCTCTTTTTGTTTCTTTCATTTTCCCAAAAACAAATACATGTTACATCAATTATGAGCTTGAAACATTATGGCTCCTTCAACACTAATCATACGTAATAGCAAAAATTCAAATAAAAAGGATTTAGCTACTCCAGCATCAATCAAACATAATAACAGCAATATTATACATAAATTTGTTTTTTGACCAATCCCAATATATCAGTTGTACATCTTATGCTGCACATTCCTGTATATGTTTACAGTCTAGCAGTATCCCTTCCGGCCATGATTGATGACACTATAACCCCTCCCCCTAGTGCTCAAGACGCTTTTTTGAGTGCAGCTCCACATCCATGCTTCCCTTTCTTTCCTCATCACATTCTCCGTCCAGTCGTTAACAAAATGTATCCAACCATCCTTTTTTCCATTTATATCTCTCAGCATAATTTCGTCATTCTTCCTTTCCGTTCTCTCCTTTCATTTTCGCCAACCAATCCTGTCCCCGTTCATGCAACTATCGATCACGTGTTCTGCGTTTCAGTCTTTCCGTACTCACAAAGGCAGGGAACCTCCGAGCCCAGGTATCCCGGGAAGTTTCCATGCCCAGTAAGCCTCCCGCGACAGATCCAAAGATTCATATCCGACTGTTCTGCAAAACCTGTAGAGCAGCCGCCCAGTCGTGCCTCTCTCCCATTCCCTCTGCCATTCTCTCCCAATATTCTTTCATTCTTTTTCTCTCATATGTTTTGCTATGTACCTGCTATATGCCAGACTTGGCGTTGGCAGCCGTTGGCGTCGTCCTGTATGCCCCACACAAGGCCAACAAGAAGGGTCTTTGCGCTGCACTCAGCTGTCTTCTCACCCTGCTGTCGTGCATTCTATTCTCCCACACCCGTACTCCATACACAGCAGCAAGCTTGGCCACCCTTTCATATATCACACTCACACATTATCTCTTCAGTCCAAAGTTTCTCCCAGTCCACCCTCTCATTTTTCCTGCTAACTCACTCAGCTTTTTCCTCACTTTCTTGTGGTAGTCTATGAACAATAATTCTGAGTCCATCACAATTCCGAGGTACCCAACGCTCGTTTTCATGTCCATACTTCTCCCATTCATTTCTAGGACCGGTGGTATGTCATTCTTACTCGTTGGTATGTACAAGACTCCGTCTTTCTTTCGTTGTAACTCAGCCACATCTCCTCCCATGCCTTACATTCATTCCATACCAACTTCCATCTGTCCTCTATGCTTTTAACGGAGTTACCTTCGATGATGACAAGCTGATCATCAGGGTAGGCCTGCACTTGTACTCCAGTTGCACCAATGCCTTGTCTGACTTTCATACTGTTGATTCGCTTGAACCATGCTTCCATCACTATCAACCATAGTGTCGGTCCCAGACTTGAACCTTGTGGACAGTCTTTGTTCACTGTTTCAGAGACTGAGCCACAAGTGACTATTCTCTCTTATATGAAATTCATACTTGTCCTCTCTAAATTTACCCGCATTCTCATTCACCTCAGGCTTACCTCAATTTCCGGTGCCCACGCGGTATTGAAGGCGTTTGACAGTTCCAACGCCACAACCAGACTATGTCTCCTTCCTCTCTCAACCTATTCACCATTCTCTCTATTGCCATACCAGTATCAATTTCCCCTCTAGAAACAAATTGGTTCGGTGAGAATTTCAACTCTCTTTCGCACCAGAATCACATTGTTAGTTAGCTTCAGCTTCTCATATGTTCTATGTATATATATATAGACTAGAATGCGAAGTGGAGTCCTCCGAAACAGGCAAAACTAAATTACCGCAAGGCTTCGATAAACTGATTTTGAAACCTCGGATCGAAAGATCAACAGAAGAACAGATGGCATCTCTGAATGAGGCGTGTATCAGTTCATTATTTCACAGAACTCTTTCGAGCTTTACAAGCTACTCTAAACAACAGCAGGGTGTGCACTCGATTGTTTGGAGGTGATGTCAGAAGAAGCTCACTAAAGAGGCATAAATATTTTGACGTGATCCGGCTTTCATTTGTGATTCGGTATCTCCACTCTAACAAGGTCTGAGTCAAAGTAAAGAGACCATGATGTGTGCCGTGCAAATAACTTCTTTAGAACAAGATTTGATAGGTGACTCCAGTGGGAACTGCAGTTAATTGTTGGTTCAAGATCGATTTCAAGATCTCAAAGCTATTTGTGCTGCTAGCTGTGAATTTGGACACTAATAGAATGGACATTCCACTCTTCCACTGTGAGGACCTAATCTTTGAATATTATAATATTTTTTTGTAATGCTTAAAGATCTGAAATATTTCAAACAGAAAACGAG
This sequence comes from Leptinotarsa defecta, assembly GCA_015342085.1. Taxonomy (NCBI): domain Eukaryota; kingdom Metazoa; phylum Arthropoda; class Insecta; order Coleoptera; family Chrysomelidae; genus Leptinotarsa; species Leptinotarsa defecta. The sequence continues at coordinate 8,046 of WOGO01007639.1, forward strand.
ATATGGAACTTTGATTTCCACTGAGGTCGCTCATAGAGAAGGCCTTTGATAAATTGATATGGTAGAATGATTATATATATTTGAAAACTGAACTTTTTCTGTACATAAACCTGAAGGAAAAATATAGTCCTACTCATCGAGCATGTTTTCAGTAATCATCACGAAGGAAATCCGCAGTTGCTTGTAAAATCTCCGTTGAAATCATTACTTCACATCATTGTAAGACAGACTATTGCTTCGGTAATGATTTTTTAGTATACACTGGAATAGTTTGTGTTAACGAGTATATTGAAAACTGCCTGTAAGTTTATTGATACATCGATTCACTTCAGTTCAAATCTGTTAGAAAATTCCTACCGATGTGATGGTATGAATATCATAAAAGAAAGATAATCAAAATATACTTCGAAAAAAATTTACGTATGATTGTTTTATCAACTGAAGATGGGTTCATTCTAAAAAGTGATAACATATACCTAGGAGAGTTTTATCTAGGTGAGGTTTCATTCTGAAATCACTAGATTTATTGCTTACTATAGCTCTAGGACCCATCAAAACATATTGGATGTATACAAAAAAAACCTTTCATCCAATCGAATAATTTTCATTTGCTCAATTGGAAATGGAGATTCATCCCAAAATATACTATTCATATTGCACATATTGCAAGGTCTTTGTGTATGCAATGTTTTATCAGACAATCAAACAATTATTCATATGTAGGAATATAAGCATTTTGTATTAAACACAATTGAAGAAGCTATCGTATGATGGAACATCAGGTGACGTTTTGAAGAAAGTCGAATTGGGTGCTCATTACGATTTCAATCAAATATTGAACGTCATGGATTTCCATCAGGAATCGGTCAATTCGATGACATTGTTCACAAGTTAGTACATACAAAAATTCTGTTGTCAAGACCTATTCAGTAAGCGAAAAACTTATTCGAATATCATAATTGACGACCATTTTGTCATACTGTGTTATCAGGAAAAGAGTAATTCGTTACGTGAAACTAAATTGAAGTTGCAAACCTTGCATAATTGCGCACAGCTGCATAAGACAAAAAAGTGTTTTGAATTCTATGAGAAAAGAAATCGAGATATTGAAAATTTTGGGACAAAACTGTTCGATAATGTTAATAGGAAAAAATCAATATAAAAAAATCAAACAGTGGTTATAAATTGAAAAGTATATTAATTTGGGGGGTAAACGAATAATTCTTACTCGAAATGGAATTGAACCAAAATACGGCTAGGAAATGGGATAAAATAATGGAAAGTCATTACAACTGAATGGAAATTTAACGAAAATGACCATGATAACATTTCCAGGTCATTGTCATCAGGCCATAGAGTTTTCGAAACATTCTATCTATTTGCACATATCTCACGTGATCAAGTAGATCAACTAATCATCATCTCACTATATCTCTTTTCCAAAAAACTTGGGTAAATCATTGGTTGTTTTTTTCTTGCCTTGTAGACATTTATCAAGTCGTACATTTTTTTGTTAGAAAATATCAGTCCTCCCGATTCACCAAAGAATATTTTGAGTCCCCTGTTGATCAACTGTCTGAACATGAGTTTCTGTAGTTTCTGGTCTTGTGTCAACATTCGTGAGTATTCTTCTGTCGTATTTTCAATATTTTGATCATTTGTGGATTTCATAATGTTCTTAATGAAAAACGTAGGTTTCTATTTCTAATAATACGTTGTTGTATGAAGGTTAACAAGAACGAGTCCCACAGATGGGGATGTTTACATCTTTGTCAAAAATTGACTTTCTTCTTTTTAATAAGCTTTTATTAGCCTCAATTGTATTTTTGTTCGTAACCGAGTCCTCTGGCCTCGATTTTGAGTAACTTTAGATGGACATACTTATTTTAAAGTTTGTACAATTATCGAGAATTGGTGATAATACAATGATTTCATAAGTTTATACCTTTATCCTGATGAGGATCGTCAGGACTGAATAATTTTCTGACACAGTCTCTGTGTGAGAGTGAGTGAGACAAATAGACTTGAAATAGTAAGACGAACTGAAAAGTGTGAATAAATGATAGTTTAATAAAACTAAAAAACTTAATAGTAACACAAACTAAAATATAGAAAATAATCTGAGACTAATTTAATTTTGTGTTCAACATCGATAATAAGTCCTATGGCTTGATGTGAATAATGAATTTTGATAAGTCTGAAATCAGAATGTATTCACAAAAAAAAAATCGTTGTAAAAAAGCCTGGGATGCTAAATATCCATTGTTATAAATACATAGTTGGGAGCTGTTTGCTAGATTGGAGCCGTGATAAAAATAAAATTTAAAGCATTTCTCTCTTTTTACAACATTATTTTTATATTTATAGATTCATTCTGATTGCAGATTTATTAAAAGCCATCAGTTACATCAACCCATAGGACATATTATCGATGTTGAACACAATCTTGAATTAGTTTCGAATCATTTCTATTTTTTTGTTTGTGTTGCTTTTAAAGCGCGTTTTCATAGTTTTTTCGAAATATTATTTATCGAATTAGGGAAATCGGTAATTCTGTAAAGCGAATTTTGATCAAATTGAGATTTCGAAACAGTAGACTTCAAAACATTTTTTCCGAGTTTGAAGGCAATTCTCACGAATCCAAAAAAAACTTAGGAAACAAAAAATGGTTCCCTCTCGAACGATAAAAATCCGAATAATGCTAGCCAACAAAAACCATTTGTTTGCACAGGCAAGAATTTTACCGAGCGGTCTTTCGAAGAAAATATAATGAACGAGAGATCTGAATCAGAAAAATCAGAACTGTAAAATGAAAAGGGATTTACAGAAGTGAAGTCAAAAAATGGAGAGAATCTGAAAAAGAGGAACCAGATAACTAGGACATGCGACATGCTAAAGATTTAAACAACTATGGCTTTGTGGTAGTACAAAAAAGACCACGGATGTATGTATATATATATATATATATATATATATATATATATATATATATATAGAGA
>WOGO01007640.1:0-10383 GCA_015342085.1 Leptinotarsa defecta
ACTCTGTTGTAATTATTACAACCAAAAACCGCACAACCAGGCATTCTTAGTTATATACCTACCTACTCGTATTTTTGTTTAATTATTGAAGCTTCGACTACGACACTAAATTGACAAAAGCTAATCAAAAATGACAATAATTTCGTAATAATTCTTAAACTTCACAGCACAACAGAGAACTTGTGAGAAATTCAAATCGAATTTAGGCAAGTCTACGAAGTTACAACCCCGATATGCTTCGCACTTACGTCATCTGCGCGAACTGGACGCGTTTGGAACTAACGAGTAGCATACCGTTATGAGTGTATCGTGCAATTACCTAATTAATTTTCCGACTTCATCTCCCCTTAAAATTTTCCTCTAATTCTTTGCACTCAACTCGATCTCTGTCCACGACCCAAAACCCTTGACGGACACCTCTCGACATCCCCAAAAACCCACTGTCTCGCGTTCCATTCCCCTCGACCCCTTTTTTTCCTAAGTCAGCGGATATTTCCCTTCTCAAAATTAAATAGAATAGTACGGCACATACATCCAATCAGAAATTCAATTCTATCATCTATGTCTTTCGGTCGTTTCGTGATTCGTTAAGTATATCGGCCATCTTTGTTTCCACTATACCGTTCCCAGCTTATCGCTGACTTTTCAATAAGATCCAACTGTGTTTCATATACAAAGTGTCTCCAGCTACCAAAAATAATGAGTTTTTTCATCGGGCCCTTACAAAGTAACTGAATAAATCCCACTGTATCTTGTGGTGGTAAAAATCATATATACATCCGTTCAGGAAGATATCGTTTTCTTTTAGAACTCTTCCGAGATTTCGCGATTCCCCATGTACTTTACTTTTTCCTATTTAGACAAATATGTGAGACCACAAAAATTACAAAATAAAATATGAGGCGAACTGTTACAAAATCTCCAATTTTTTTTTAATGTTCCAGACTATCAAGGTTGCAAGTGAAAGTCGCTTCTCCAATCAGGCGGATGGAATCCAGCAGCTTTAAGGGCGGAGCTCCGTACATGAGAACAATACTCCAAGGAAGGTCTGATCTGAGCTTTATAAAGCATCAAGAGTTGATGAGGTGGGTTCAGTTTTCTGGTTCGAAACAGTGTTCCGAGATTTTGAAAAGCAGCGTCTGCAATTCCAATGACATGATTGTGCCAAGGCATATTGGTGTCTATTTTAACTCCCTACAAACGTATCGAAGTAGAAAGCGGAATCGTCTGTCCTGACATTATTATATCCGGTTCGGAGACACTCATCTTTTTGGAGAAAACCGATGCCTGGGTTTTTGCGGCATTGAATTGAACCTGGTTACAACTTTCTGCTACCGGTGAAGATGTGCATCCGCAGCCGACGTCCTGGAATCCAATTGGAATGACGAAACAAGTGTGCTGTTATCAGCAAAGCAATGTACTGGATTCTTAGTTTTTCTCTATTAAGTCGTTGATATACAATATAAAGAAGGTTGAAGACAGTATGGATACCTGGGGAACACCAGCGTTGAGGGTGAAAGTATTCGAAAGATCAAAGTATCTAAAAGAACAATTCGAATTGTTCTTTCAGATAAGTATCCAAGTATGCCCACTCATTTTGTAAAGTATTCGAGATATATCCATCGACGACCACTTGCAGATAATTCTCCATGATTTTTGACATCACTGATAGCAAAGCGACTGGTCTACGCTTTCATATTAGCGTATCCACATTGTCACAGGTAAACAAAATTCAGGTAATAAGTTTTTGATTTGGTCGTTACTTGATGGAGATCCATAGTTATTTAATAAACTACACCTTACGATCTGATCTTCTTAAACTTTATTTTCAAAAAATATATCACGACATGTTTCCCTATCACAGTAGCTTTTTCGCAGTGATTTATGAAATTACTGTGAAATCAGTGATGAAATCAGGTAATAAAGTCATTATGGACCGTCTGGTTATTACCGACTGTGGTGGTATAGGTATATAAGTGTGTACAATGTTCTTCATTTCAGTTTATTGCATTCCTTTGAAAATGTATTTGCAGGACGAAACTGCAATAACGTTAGTCACAAATACAGGTGGTATAAAATTATTGAAATTTTTCATTCTCATTTTTCATGATGACCTCGTTTCTAGTATAGTAACGGCTACATCCATCGATTATTTGAAAATATCTAGAAAAATAATTTCACGTTACAACTCACATAAACTCTAGAAAGAGTTCCTACTTGACGGGTGTGAGCCACAATAAACCCTTGCGGGTTGCGGTAGAGGGTCGAATAGACCCACTTATTTTGGAGCTAACCCTACTTGAGAATATCTAGCTTTGATCAACTCTATCGTGTCGTATAACATTAAGGGAAAGTATCATTTTCATTTTACAAAACCGAATATTAACTGTTCTAAATATTTGCACACAAAGTAGAACAGCTATTCAACAAGAAAAATTGAAGTACTATGGTTCAAACAATGTGCTGAATTAAGGTTTTTCAATTATTTTTTTTATATCGAAACACAGGAAACATCAACTTACTTGAGAAATATTTCTAAATCATACTTAGTTCAAAAGATATTATGTCATAATATTTACAGAAGAGTAGTGGTAGTAGTGATATTTCTGAATCTATGTAATCAGGCATCTATATGTTGTATGTACGAGGGTGGTCTGGAAAGTTTTCGACCAAACACGGATATAAGACATTTTTTCAGCCTTTTTTTCAACTGTCCTCCGAGTGCAATATTTAGATGAGGAAAAAAAGAAGTTGCTTGGGTCTAGATCTGGTGAGTGAGGCGTATGGTCAAGCAGATCAAACCGAAATTTGTGGATTTTCACCAAGATAACCGCTGAGGTGAGAGACGGTGCGTTGTCTTGTGGACGTTTTTCTGCAAGTTCTGCCTACAGTTTGTCAAGTAATGATACGTAGTACGCTTCTATGATGGTTTTTTCCTTTTTGGAGATAGTCGATTGAAATAACCACATGAATAACCCATGAAACAGTCGCCATCACTTTTCCACCCGAAAAATAGTTTTTCCTTATTTTTTTGTACCGATTTCCTCCTTCGCAGTTCGCTGTTTGGACTGTATTTTTGTTTCGGGCGTATAATAGTTAGTAATTAATCGGCGCCAAAACTCGGATTTATGGCGCCTGAACTGCGCCAACGGAGCGTTGGGAATGTTCATTCGGAAATTTTTTTGGTCTGACGTGAGGAAACGTGCAGACAGCTTTTTCATGCCGAAATCAAGCTCTAACGGCCACATTTGAATTCAGCTGCCCAAAATATGTGGTAAATAATGGTGCACTGTCTTCATACACAGATCCCAACTCATCTTTGATTTGCGTAGGCATATTACCTTTCAAAATCTCGATTTTGTCTATTTTCATAAAAACACTCACTCAAACGACTGTTACATAACAACGCGTGTAAAGTGTCTGTAACTATGGTGAGTAACTGTCAACAGATAAAAAACGAAATTTACTATCTTTTATTTGCAAGTACTGCTATCTTCATGTTGAGGTCGGAAAATTTTCAAACCACGTATATGTGTTACATGAAAAATATTTTCTCCAGAATTTTACTCTTTTCTAAATGAAACCAAAAATTACTATACCAATTTTACCGTTACCAATTCCGAAACGTATTTGCATATTTCAAAAACTACACCTCACGATTTGATATCCACAAACTTTATTTGAAATATATAATCACAACATGTTTCGCTAGCACAGTAGCTTTCTCAAGTTTATGAATACTTTGAATTGTTCTTACATTAATATTTATATACTACAGGTAACCATAATTGAGACTACCTCCAAAAAATTACCTTAACGTCTACCTAAGGTACCTAATCAATTATGATCACCTGAAACATATTACCTGGCATCTATATCTATAATAATTCTTTCTGGGATTTTAAGTCATTCATAAGAGAATTTACTTTCTGACATATTCAGGAATTTTCATGTCGCTAAATTATTAAACTAGTTGCAATAGGAGTTTACACGAATCAATAAGTCCGGTTTTACAATCCTCATTCGGAAATGTTTAACGTTATATAGGATATTCACGTTAAGAAGAGAATGACGTCACAAGATGATAGGTTACGGCTTTGCCAACATGTACACTATTTCGAATTTTCTGTACTGTTGATTTGTTTTAATAATAATAATAATAATGATAATAATGGCTTTTATTGATGGTTCCATACAATTACAACCAATCAAATGGCAGAATTCAATATCTGCGTGTGATCTTCCATCCAACCGTTGTTATTAACTTTACTTACTATTAATTTATTTAGTTGAAATACAACTTTGTTCCGAAAATGCTTTGAACATATTGAATATACGCAGGTCTTATCAAAAGAAATGATTACTTCTGAAAATAAAGAAAGACTGACAGTTTTCGAAATTTTTTGATTCGGCAACGTCTGAAATTTTATTATCAGTTGAGCAACTTACAAAATGAAATTTCACTAGTTTACTATTGAACGCATTTCATTGGAAATTTCAAAGTTGTTATGTTGGATATACAAAATTACCAAAAATGACGTCATTCTCTTCTTGACATGAATATTCTATAAAACCGGCATGATGGTGTTTACATTCTGGTTAAATATTCTCCTTAAAAATGCCACGTAAACGTGGACTATGAAAAGGCCATTTTGATCAAATGCTCCACCAAGTTTATCAAATAAGTAATAAATGAAACTTGTGTCTGGATTTCATAATTCGGAATCATAGTTTACAGGGCTTGAAGGTTTAAAATTTGATGGGAGAAATTGTATTGCCCCTACTGTAACAATACAAATCATTTGAACAAAAATAATGTGATGTAAGATCATTTTTCTATAATCTTACTATCAGAATAATATTTTATTGATGAATTGATCAAATTTGCGCATTTCTGCCCTTAGTGTACTTACCTACCAATGGTCCCACAGTGAGTAAAATGGGATAGTTCCAAGCTCCAATAATAAGAACCACACCATATGGGTCGCTGTAAACGTAAACTCCATCTAATATATTCACAAGTCTTTTCTCGGGTTTTTCTGGTTTAGCCCATTTCTCCAAATCGATAATGGTATGTCTCAAGTCGTTAGCTACCAGATCTATTTCACACATGCAACATTCCTGTTTGGGTTTTCTGAGATCCTTGAAAAAACTTTAATTATTACGTTACCCATACTGCCTGACGTTGCTACAGATTTCCAGAATTTTGTTTCTATGTGAAGGTTTGAAAACGTTTTCAGCAGGTTTATTTTGCAATTTTTTTTATATCTAGTCGTCAAAGAGAGTACTTCGACTACGCCAGTGAAGATGACTGCCGCAGTTGCAGTTGAAACGTTTGGAGATTGTCACCAAAGAAGACCACTTTTTTTACCATTTTTCAGAAAATTTTATTTCTGATAAAAATTGGTACATTGCGGGAAACTTGAATTTGAGTCGTAAAAATTTTAAATTTTCGAACGGTGTTCAGGGGAGAACAAACAATAGAAATTTTGATCATAAGTAAACTACCCCTATGTTCGACATTATTGAAAAAGTTAATCTAGAGAAGCTGTTCAAATTTGAAAACAATATTCAGATTTGAAATCACAGCCACCTATGTAACAAAACAAAAAAAAAACAATTTTTTCACACGCTTTATATTAGCTTCGCCTGTATGTATGTATTTCTATTTGTTTGTAACTCGCAAGCTCGGGATCTGTATTTGACAGAATAATTGACATTATTGCTTGATCTATTCGCGGGCAGATTGCGGTGTATGTAACCTCCTTGATATATCGACATTATTGGTTGATCTATTCGCGGGCAGATGGCGCTGTACGTAACTTCCTTGATATACCGACATTATTAGTTGATCTATTCGCGGGCAGATGGTGCTGTACGTAACCTCCTTGATATAATTCGAACTCACTTTACATTTATCTCTTCATTTGAAAAAAGTATTTTTTCATTAATACGCGCGCCTGCTGCCTTATCTTCAAGACGAAGATTAAACTAGAAACTAACGCGAAGCTAACGCTATTTATGCTATATAGATATACCATACATGTGTACCATACAGGTGTACCACCCGTACAAGTATACCACCCTAAAGAAATTTTACAATTTTGCCTAATCTATTGTTTTACAATATATGTTTAAATGTTATAGCTGTATATAAAACAATTTTCAGCTATAATAAAATTGATTTCACAATATTGCCTATCTTAATTAATTTTTGCAATGTGTTCTTATGTAGTAATCAGTAAACTCAACAATATTATTTCAACAAGCCATATAGTATGCTATAGACCCTTTATCGTTATTCATAATATTATTGTGTTTACTCATTTCCACACTCTCATGGGCATCTAGTTGCCTGTTGTTGTTAACTTGTCTAACTAATCTTAATGAACTGAAGTCTATGGAATGGTTTTGTTGCAAAATATGATGGACGACTGCTGATTTCTCTGGTCTTCAATATTTTAAGTGTGCTATTTGTTCCTTATATTTTACTTTAATAAATCTTTTTGTCTGTCCATAATATTTTGCATCGCAGTCCTTACAAATAAAAGTGGTAAAAAACATAGAAAGTTTTGATTATCTTTTCTTCAATATAACTGGAGTTTTATCCCAACACCAAACCGTTGTTTTCAACACCTCGACACGTGTTTCAATCACTAAGTGATCATCTTCAAGAGGAAGATTTTCAGTCATGAAAAATTTCCGCATGAAAATAATATTTGATTGACTTGAATAATATACAACTCCGTTTTTCCTGGATTCTCTGATTTGTATTTCTTGGATTCTTCCTCAGAAAATCAGCTATATGCACTCCGACAATCCACATGAAATTTAGAATCGATGTGTCAGTGAATCGAGCAGTAAACCTATGAAATCCATAGGTATATTCTCATTGAGCGTGACTCTTGACCGGAGTATTTTTCATCAAGGGAATTTTTTTTGTTGACGTTGCCGGAATATACGAGAGTCCTTTTTAATAGTGTATCCAGAAAGGCAGGATATGAGCGGAGGTTATTGAAATGTTGACTCCATGTTAATGAAAGAAGCACGTTTAAGCTAGAACTGCCCGCATGCCCCTCAATTCCCTGTCGGTAAACAAAACCGTTGGTCAAATGAGTTTTTGGAGCCGAATACCAGTGCCGTAGTATATAAATGCAATTTTTTTTATATTAGTAGATATCAAATGTCACACTTATGTTGAAGGAAGTGAGTAGACGATTTTATATAAACTTGAGAAAATGTTATTGAAATAAAAAAATTAAACCTGTGCATTGATAACAATCAATTTCTCTTTGATTTTTTGCAACCTTAATCTAATGTTCATAATTTCTGTGTGAAAGATTTCTTCCGAAATTTTTCGCTGTGGTTGCTGCAGATTTTGAAGGCTGACGTTTCGTCTACTAGTGCGTTATACAATATCAAAGGCGATGTGGTAACGGTCGCAGTGCCCGAGTTGGTGCCCAAGTTGTTGTTCCCGTCGTTCCAAACGCTGTAACTACGATAGTTTTATATTATCATTAGTAGGCGTGGATTAGTTTGTGTGGAAGACATTTTCCGGGTTTTCAGTCGTGGTCTGCATGATTTATGCCTAACGTTTCGTCTAGCACTGCGGTAGACATTATCAAAGGTGATGTGGTAACGGTCGCAGTGCCCGAGTTGGTGCCCAAGTTGTTGTTCCCGTCGTTCCGAACGCTGTAACTACGATAGTTTTATATTATTATTAGTAGGCGTGGATTAGTTTGTGTGGAAGCCATTTTCCGGGTTTTCAGTCGTGGTCTGCATGATTTATGCCTAACGTTTCGTCAAGCACTGCGGTAGACATTATCAAAGGTGATGTGGTAACGGTCGCAGTGCCCGAGTTGGTAATCAATATTGAAAAAAATGCAAGAAGAAGAGGCAGTGGATAGCACTCGAAGCTGACAGCTGACCTTCGAGTAACTGAATGCATAGTCAATACGTTATAGTCTTACTAGCTGTGGGCAGCCATTACATGTTAAAAGAGAAGAAAAATATTTTTGGATATTTTCATTCATATCATAAACCATATAACCTCGAATATCTTGAAACTAAAGGTCTCGCCTGTCTCGAGTATTACAAATTATATGGAAAAAATTACATTGGAAATGGAAGATAGGTCATCTGAATGTAGCGCGAGCAAAAGAGCTACCGTAGTTGAAATTGGCGGGAACGGGACATGTTCAAAAAAAGTACAAAAAGTCTCGAAAACAAACTTTTTCTCAACATTGGTTGTCTGATTTCAACTTGAAAGGATGGATTAGGCCTGTCCCGAAATTTAGGTAACATGTACTGAGTTGCGCAGTTGAAAATTAGCATGATCCTAATTCCTGACTTTAGCGACAGTTCAGTTTTGTGGTATCACAAACTACGAACTGTAAGTTCTGTGGTATTCAATTTTGGATTGCGAACTGCTTGCGTCAGATATACAAGCGTAGCGGAATTTTGGTTCATATTTAGCGACTTAATAGTTTATCCAGTTAGCAACACTGGCAGCACGGTGGTATCTGCGTTGGGACTCGGGGACTGTGACCGTTACCACATTGCCTTTGATAATGTATACCGCAGTATTATATAATCATCAGGAATCAAAACCTGCAGACCACTGCCAAAAAAAACACAGAAAATAGTTTTCACAGAGTTTTCTCCGGCCGTGAAAGTTCTCATTCTTTGATTCTTCATTTCTTTTAACATTCAAAACCAACAGATTTGCCTGCAGGCTTGACCACCCGGTTCGTAATTTCTAACACAACTTTCCCAGAAATTAAATAGTGACTCATAAAAAAGGTAACCCGACACGTAACTGTAGGTTCTTAGTACATTAATCCATAATCCAGGATGCGAATAAAGCACAGCCGTAAACACGTAATAAAACGTATTTTATTATTGGAGCAATACGAGTGTATGTATAATAAACACACTGTAATATACGGCTGGCTACATGTAGAATGCAAATACACAGAGAAACTTCAATATTAATAAAGAAGTAGAGTATTAGGCTAACATGAACTTCTCGGATGCATGTAATATTTCCCAATTCTTGCTCTTTATTAAAAAGATTATGACTGCCAATGTCAACATGAAACATGCACGTATGACGTAATATTCAGAACCGGCTCAAATGGGAAGTACCTAATGATTTTAAGATAATAATCAGCATCAAATTGTGTATATTGATCACGAATGTCTTATGGAAATATTCTAAAAAACTAGTTGAAAAAACTGAAAATTTCTATATTATATTTCAAAATACAGGGTGTGTAACATGAATACCTGTGTACATGAGTACAAGTGATGTATTCCTGAGACAATTTAAAAGAAGGCTATATGAACTTGTGTCCGGAAATGATTCGTTTCGGAGGGACAGGGTGTTGAAATGGAATGTTTTTGTTCGTTTTTTCAAATTAACTTCTGCAAAAAAACAAGTTATTTGCACGAAATTTCGTGCCCGGTTTTTTTGGCGTGGGAAATCATCATTCCGTATTAATTTTCATGTAACATCCAGAGAGCGCTGCGTACGCTGTAATTATTTATTTCAAATTACTCTATCTTTTTGGTACTTTTTATAAAAAAAAAACCTAATTCCCACATCTTTTTCAAGTAAAAAAGGTACACTTCTTCAACAACGCTGCAGGTGATTGTTTTCGAAATATCTACAATTTTCTATATCGATGCTCCTAGGGTCTAAGTGAAGTTGCTGAGAACACTAAGAAAACTAAGTATGTGGTGTATCTCGTCAAAATAAACAACTTTTTCTTATAAAATGTTTATTGAAAAATAATTCGTTTTCGAGATAAAAGTTGTTGAACTTTTTCAAAACATGGTTTGTTTTTGCAATTTTATTTATTTCCATCAAATATTTCATAGAAAAAAGTTGTTTATTTTGACGAGATCCACCACATACTTAATTTTTGTAATGTTCTCAGCAACTTTACATAGCGCCCTAGGAGCCAAGTAATATGCATCAATATAGAAAATTGTAAATATCTCGAAAACGATCCCATCCATCGTCATTGAGGAAGTTTACCTTTTTTACTTGGAAAAGGTGTGGGAATTAGGTTTTTCCATGAAAAGTACCAAATGTTAGAGCAATTTCAAGCAAATAATGATAGCGTACACAACGCCCTCAAGATTTTACATTAAAAAAAAATATGATTTTCCAATTTTCCACGTCAAAAAAACCCCGGGTGCCAAATGCAAATAACTATTTTTTTGTAAAAATTATTTTAAGAAAACAAGCAAACTGTATCTCCGAACACAAGTTCTATAAACATTCTTTATTGCAATTGTCTTAGGCATACGTTATTTGAATATTTTGACAATATTCAATACTTTGAAATATCTTTAGACTGAACTAAAATCACTGAA
>WOGO01007641.1:0-11044 GCA_015342085.1 Leptinotarsa defecta
TACCAGCCCAAACGTTAACTTTTTTAGGATATTGAGTGTGAGTCGCACACATCCAGTGAGGATTTTCTCTGCTCCAATATCTACAGTTCTGTCTGTTGACTGTTCCGTTCAAATGAAACGTCGCTTCATCAGAAAACACTATTTTTTTTATGAACTGCAAATCTGCGTTCATTCTATTCATCATCATTTCACAGAATTCTTGCCTTCTATCAGGACCATTTTCATTTAACTCCTGAACATTGCCGGCGGCAATGTCTCGACTTGTCTTATGCGGATTTTCCTGAATCTCCAGAAGTACATCTACCTTTTTTTCATCAGTGAATTGAACATTTCTACCTGGTTTTCCAATATTTTTTACATGTCCAGTTTCTCGAAACTTTTTTACAATTTTGCTAACTGTAGACTGCGACATGTGTTGACCAGGGTATTTATTATTAAAAATTTCACAAACCTCCTTTTACGTTTTTGTTTTATTACCACAACCAATCATAATTGAAATGTCTATTCTTTGAGTCTCGGACAAATGAGCCATAATTAAATTCAATACGCCCACAAATATTATACTGACGTCTTTTAGTAACTTTAAATATCTAAATGACAGCAGCCTACTAGATTTATATCAATTATTTATTTGGCTTTTTGTCTAATATTTTAGTATCTTCAAAGATCTTCAGGATTCAAGGTAAGTAAGGAGCGTGTTACAGGGATGGTCTGTTTAATAGATCAGGTTATTGGCAAGAAGTGAAAAATGGTGGTCATTTTGAACATTTAATTTAATTGTAAAAATTAATTTTCTCAGTTATGATTGCACCTAACTTAAAAAACTTTATATTGCTGAACAGAGGACTAAAATTCCTTTCCAACACGGTGCCACACGACAACCTTTGCTATTTAAAATTTTCGAGGGGTGCTTATAATTCAGAAGGGGTGCTGAAGAGGAATGATATTTTCATACTGTAAATTGTCAATTTAGGAATAAAAATCGACCTGTTTCAGGTTTTTTGTACTTGGTACATAATAACGCTAAAAATAAATTCATTACATACATATGGACCGCACTGTACCTATATCTAAACATTCATATCACACGTACATTCATACTCGAATCACTCGTTTTTGTAAAACAAAAATTCGATTGATATTGCTACTACTTCCCCATGAAGTTATATTGTACAATGAGAAAGAGTTGATCAAAGCATAATATATGTCGATTAGAGACTTTCTATCTATAGCTCCTTCATGTTGTAGCACAGCAAAGCAGAAAAATTTTTTTTGTTCTCTTTACACATAATATGCTCCATATATTTCTTCCAGTTGAGATTATGAACGAATAATTGATCCACCGATTCTGAAATTATATTTGAATATTTGCAGCGGTTTTTCAGTGTTTCGCAGGACGTAACATGTTATAACAATTCGGTGATCTAAGGTGCTGTTACATAAGTTAGTTTTTTTGGAAATTGTTGAAGCTACAGGCATTACTTTAGAGGAGTGAACAACATTCTTAGATAGTAACAACTAAAAATTGGATATTCCCTCATAATGTTATACATAATTATTTGATTGATTGATTGATTGTTACACATAATTCATTGATTGATTGATTGAACCACCGCATATCCAAAATTTGCCCAATGCCTCGTATAAGAAAAAAAAATTCGGATATGCGGTTGGTTACCTCGTTCACAGGCAGAGGGTGCGTTGACAAACATGTTGTTTGTTGTTCGTTTCTGCCTAGTTCGAGAAATAATAGTCTGAAAGGATTCAATTATCGGAAATCATCGACTTCATGTTGATGTTGCACTGACGAGTGGTTAAACAGGTCTGCAAGTGTGTTCCAATAATTGAAAATCTATTGCGGCAGTTGTATCGTCAACAGCATATGCAGAAATAACTTCAGTGAAGAATCATGCACTGACACCTGTCGGATATAATCCAACGCCCTTCATGGTATTAGCTAGGGGAGTAGTTACCTGCAGTGTAGGTAGTTGAGACTGGCCTGAACGAATTGTTCCTTTAGATGATTTGAACTATTATTTTCATCAATATAAAATTAAACGAATTAAACATAAGCTAACGAAGAGTTAACGTGGCTTCAGACCCCCTCCGTCTTCAGAGATAGACAAAAACCAAATTTATAGAAGTTCTCCATGTCGTAACTTCATATTTATTAACCGGGCCGAGAAAATCCGCAGCAGTTGTTGCCATGCGGCGATGGAAATTGGGAAAATGGCCTGAAACTCTCGGGTAAAGCCTTCCACAAGTGAACCAATAGATTCTCATTGCCTCGTAAGCCTCAGTATCTCGAAGACGTTTCCTTTCCTTCGTCCTGGATCATCATTTGCTGATTTCGGATTGTTATCAAGCCGAAGGTTTACGCGAAAGGGATGAAAATGTTACAGATTGAATGGAAAGAGATCGGGGCGAGACCGAGAATAATTCGAGAATGATTAGGTGGAGGGATTGTTTAATTGAGGAGGGTTTTTAGATTCGAATGTGATATCAGATGGATGATTTTGCTGTAAAAGTTACAACGTGTGCCAAATGCACAATTATGACAGTATCATTCAATCTCTACCAAAGGTATGCAAAGAGGGTTTACTCAATTTCAGAAATTTTTCAGCCCCTTGCAGCTCTTTTTTCTGGGCCCAGTGACCGAAGAAGACGTTCAAAGTGCAATTAGCTCACTCAAAAATTCCAAAGGCTTAGACGCCTATGAACTAAATAGTGATATCATTGAAGAAACCCCCCAAATATTGTTGCAGCCTCTTTCTGAATTGACAAATGTGATATTCAAAAGTGGCATTTTTCCTGATGCATTTAAGCTATCAAAAGTTATTCCTTTGTATAAAAACGGAGACACTTCTCTTGTTAACAATTATCATCTCATTTCAATAATATCCATTTTCAGCAAAATAGAAAATTATTAAACAACGTCTTTACGCATATGTGAATATGCGTGAAATATAATAAATCCAATGAGTCTCAGTTTGGTTTTCTTAAGTACCGCTCTACAACAGAGGCATTTCTCAATGTGGTGAGTGAAGTAGTCGACAATCTCGAGCAAGGTAACTACACGTCTATTACGCTCTGCAACCTCTCTGAGGCGATCGACTGCGTCTTTCACGACATATTATTGGAAAAACTATATTACCTGACGTCAGAGGAGTATCTCTATCCCTCATAAAATCAAATTTCTTGAATAATTATCAAGCAGTCAAGAGCATTAATTACATTTTTAATATAAAACTCGTTAAACATGGTGTTCCCAAAGATCAGTATTGGGACCACTTCTATTCATAATTTACGTGAATGGCATTAGTAACTTCATGCATCCATGTTTGCCGATGACACTACGTTAATTTACTCTGACAAAAATTCTATGGAACTATCTAGAATATCAAAGAAAGTCGATGAGAAAGCAGAAAGTTGGTTCATGACAAATCGACTCAAACTGAATACAGATAAAACGCAACAGTTACAGTTTTCAGCAAGCTCTGACGCTACATCAAGACCTGTAATATTGAAAAATTGAGTAAAAAATTATCTAGAACTGTTTTTTTATTGCGTCAGTTGAAAAATATAACTAGACACTGAAAATAACATATTTCTCACTCTTCCATTCTCACATTAGCTATGGTGTTATATTCTGGGGTAACTCAACTGGGGCTGTAAAAAAATTTAAATCGCCGAAAAAAGCTCTCAGAATAATCACTAATTTTAGTTATAGGTGTCAATGTCTACCTCTGTTTTTGAATTGATAATAATGCCGTTACCCACATTATTTTTGTATAATGTTCTCATAGAAATTCATAAAAAATCAACTTCATTAATCAAGCAATCAGACCTTCATGACTATGATACCAGTCATTGTAACAAATTTCGGACAAACTGCTATCGTTTGAGTAAATCACGAAACAGCACACTGAATTTCAATCTCTACAACTATCTTCCCGATAGTTTCAAAATTCTTAATAAGTCCAAATTCAAAAAACGATAAAAAATTATCTTTTTAGTTTTTGCTTCTATTCTGTCGAAGAATGTATATAATATCAACATACAAACTCAATTTTGTTTTTATACTTTTGTATTTGTGTTTCTCGTTTGTTTTTATAATATTTTTATTGTTAACAAATTACTCTCATGCTATTTTTTGACTTGCTACAAACATTTTATTATGTAACGTGGTAAAATGAATTATCTTATCTTATTTTAAGTAGGACAGTAAAATAAAAGATCTCAGTTTGATAACATTTCAAAACAAGTCATTGGAATGAAACTAAAAGTTCCCGAATATTAATGGTACGGAAATTCGGCACTAGGCGGGCAAGGGTTGAAAATTCAATTATTTGGAATCTTTGGGAATCCAATTGCGGCTGAAAGTCCTGGGTCTAAGAACGATATATCATTTGCCTCAAAATGGACCTCCGTTTTTATTCGATCTTTTTTTTTACCGGTGAGCAATTTTTGAGGTCTGCGTCAGAAAGAAGTCGCCGGAGGCCAGACCTAGAGAATACGGTGGATGGGAAAGCAATTAGACCTAGAGAATACGGTGGATGGGAAAGCAATTAGAAACCCAATTCATGCAATTTTGACTGACACGATGCGCCTTGATGAAACAAATTTTTTTTCTTTGCCATAAGCCATCTTTCCTACGCAATGTCGGTCTTCAAACGCTTCAATAACGCTATATAATATTCACTGTTGATGGTGTTTCCCTTCTCAAGATAGTAGATGAATATTATACCACGCACATCTCAAAATACCAAGACCATAATCTCTACAGCCGAATTTTGTGCTTTCGGGCGCTTTGGACGAGGTTCATCAGTTGCTCTCCACTCAGATAATGATCGTTTTGATTCCGGAGTGAAATGAATTCGAAACAGTGCACTACAAAAGTATGTACATATTATATTGTATTTTCATTGTAAACTATTCCTCATTCCCTGTATTTTATCGAGTAAATCACATGTTCACAAATATTCCGTGAAGTGTACGGCAATCAAAGTCGCATTACAGCAAACATTCTCTTCGGAAGTGTCCTGGAAAAAAGGAATTCATTCCGGTAAAGAATATTCGAAGATGAACACACTTACATAATGTTGAAAATTTCTCGGCAAACTTTCTGTTCACCGGAAATTTCTCGCTGAACATTAAAGTATGTGAAACTTGGCGCAGTAAAGTTTGTACAAAAGATAGGCATTTTTGTCCAGATAAAAGTGCACAAGTTGCACCGCCATACCCGGCACGAAAACTTAACGTCTTTCCGGTTTGATAAAACAATCACGTTGATGGGAAAAAAGGATAAAAGGCGCATTATGTTTCATTCCTTTTGGATTTGGAATGGAAATTGTTCAGATGTTACCAGAACGGGCGGAACTGGACTTTTAGTCATTCGTGTATGAAGGGAGAAAGGCTGAATCCGTTTCAAACAGTTAGAATCCAAATATTTTTGGACTGACAATAGAGGAAATATAATTTCTGCAGTGATCGGAAGTAATTGAAGAATGAAAAAGGGTTGAATGAATTGCTGATAATTTTTATGGCGGATTCTCAATAAAAGACAATTAAAATGAAGCAATATCATAGCATCTCTTCACATACACACCTTTATTGTCTGATGTACAAGTTGTCCGATACTTTCGGCTTCATTAGCCGTGACCTGTCCGGCACAGCACAGCAGGGCGCTGTTCGTCGCCTGATGGCAACCGGTAGTAGCATCGCCCACTTGTCCAGCTACAACCAGTATACTGAAGGTGCTGTTTGTTCGATTTCAAGGGAATTTCACTTGAAATCGAGCGGTGGCAGAAACATGTCTATCACTAGCAGTTCTGACGAAGAAGTCGTCATTATAGTGGCCGCATTATTGAATGTAGAAGAAAATAGTCACAAAAAAGAATGTTGTGGGTTCATTCCATCAATCAAAAGAGGGTAAATCTGGGAGAGTTCCATCATCTTTTCAACGATCTGAAAGAAGACGTGGAGAAATTTTTCCAGTATTTCCGAATGACTCCAGGCAAGACACGGGCCGTGCTGTGCTGTGCGGGACAGGTGGGCGATGAGCTTAAGTCAGGATAGAGCCTGACTCCCTTACCCTTTCAATAGTGTATTCGTCAGAAGGACAAATGGTTCACAACTCAATGTGTTGATTCGAGGTATGGAAAGTGCTCGAACTCTATAGCGCCCTGTCTTGGTGCATCCCTTCCTGACTGGGGTGTTTGAAGACATTATTCATCCTTTACTGACGTCGTCGGGCCTTTGCTCCAGCTGAGTGACGGGGTCTTCTGAAGCATAAAGAGTCGTTTATAGCGTAATCTGCAGCTTTCCCAACTGATGGGTTTTCTGATTCTTTGACTGCATATGACTTCATTTTGCAATGTTTCCAAAGTGGAAATATTGCCTGAAAATGGTACTGGTGCCCCGTGGGTTGATCTATCTATCAGGCGCGTGCCCAGGTGGCAGATAGTGGAACGGCCAGGGGACTGGGGCCCCTGTCCGGGAAGCCAATATGTGGCCTCACGGACGGGATCGCCGGACTTCTGGTCAGTGGCAGAAATAAGTGAGGAGAGGGGAACTGAAACTCCCCAAAAGCCATCGTGGATCAGTCTACCCAAGCTAAGGTGTCAGGAATCGTGCCGACGGCTGAATGGCCGCAGGGTGATATGCGGTTACGAACGATCCTCTTAGGGAACCGGGCAAAACCTCTGGTAATGTGGGGCTCTGCCAGAGGTGACCAACTCTTCCCTTGTTACTCGTGGAAACACACATATATGAAACAAACAAGCAGACACAACAAAAACCAATCACGAGGCTGCACAGAAGTGCTCACCTCAATCTATGGCGGTGGCTAGGGATGAACAGAAATGCCCACCCCAATCTACCGCTCGGAATGAGGCTGGACATAGCAAATCACCTCGTGCTGTAATACAAAGGCCAAGGTGTAAGCGCATTTGCGGTGCCGAAGCCAACAGGAAAAAAACAGCGGAAGAGGTAGGAGTGGTAGCAACTATAAGTGCACCCTACTCTTCCCAACTCCACCTTCATCAGCAAGGGTACTTCCTGCGGCGGACGCCAAGATCTCCGCCTTGAATGAAGGCAAGAAATCGGCTGCTCCTGCAGGAAAGTTCCCTCACTTGTCCACCTCCACGGAGGGGAAACCCAGAAGGTTTAAGAAGCCGCGCAACGACAGTTATGTCGCTGCACCTTCCAAAACCTTCGCGGAAGCCGCCGTGAGATACCTCGAGGTTGCCAGAGAGAGTGTGTGTTCAGCGAGTCTTGGCCGACATCTGCCAATATGAAGGATATGTCTCCCAGTGACCTGTCCACCTTCCTGGACAGGACAGGATGGACGATGACCTAGGCGGACAACTCCTCGGGAGGATGTACTATGGGTCACATGTGGCCTAAATGTTGTGGGTATACACTCACCCTCCCTACTATGTACATACACACAATAGTCCTGGTTCGTAGTTGTACGTATTTCGGAACTTGGACGGTCAGCTGCTCTTGTACACGATTGGTCCAACCCTTCTTCAATTATTGGTGGAATCTTTGTGTTATGAAGTGCCGGTAACCATGTCTTGTCGATGTTTAAGACCTCTTCCTTGCGGTTGAAATTGTCCTTATGTTCATGTATTTCTATGGCCTCTAAATAGCCTCGGATAGTATCCTCTGGTTTTATCAAGAACTTGCGGCTATCGAAGGCAATCATGGCTGCCCTCTTAGAAAGCGTGTTCTGCGACAGCCGATTCATCTTGCTAAATATCGAGAAACGAGTAAAGTAACGCTACACTCTCATTGTTCACGATTTTCCAATGCTGGCCCTTCTTATTTTGGGCAAACAGCTAGTCTTAAGGCCAATATTCTTTTCAAGGTCGTTGAAAATTGAAATATGTTTCTACCATCGTCAGTGTTATGATTGATATTTGAATGATCAGTCGAAGTTGAGAGCGATCGTATATTGAGAGAGGCGGCGCGATTCCACTGCCATCTATCATCTCGAACATGTCGTATTCCTCGGCGACGAATCTTTCCCCATCGATACACATATCACAAATGACATATGTAAACGCAACGTGAATCGACCGGCCATTAACACGGCCATCCATCTAATAGAAACATATTAATTTGCAATAAGCCGACAAACACCGGCAATCCACTGTTGCCAACTCGAATTTTGGAAAGACATGGATCAGTGTGGAAGATTACGTAGAATAGGAAAGGAATTTCTCCATGTTGGCTGCTTTCATCATTATTGCCGGTTGTCTATTTGAGAAATGAACAACGCTGAATCTGATGATTCAGCTTTTCTAACCTGCTGAAAACATTATAAACGAGTGATTTATTTTTTGGTTTTGAAAACGAAAAAGGGTTATTTTTAGAAACTTCAACTATCTTAAGAAAGCTAATTATAATATATTTTTTTAAGGACAAAACACAAGCACTATAGGAAAATCCTTGAGTTTATTTCACATAAACGCATTTCTCCAAATGAAAGAGTTCCTGAATAGTGAAGTTCGAGGTGTAGTGAGCCCCATCGAAGAGAGACAAATCTCCAACCTTTCTTCTACGTTCCAAACAATCAAGGTTACAAGTAATGTTTGCGTCTCCAATCAGGCGGATGGCTCTTTTCTGGATGGAATCCAGCAGTTTCAGGGTATGCTCAGGGGGGAGCTCCATACATGAGAATAATACTGCAAAGGTTTGAGCTGAGCTTTATGAAGTATCAAAATTTGCTGAGGTTTGTACAGTTTTCTGGTTCGGAACATTGTTCCAAACTATTGAGAAGCACGGCTTTTGCAATTTCAGCGACATGATTGGGCCAACACATATTGGTGTCCATTTGAACCTCCAACAAACTTATCGAAGCAGAAAGGGGAATTGTCTGACCGGACATCAGACATTATATTATTATATCCGGTTCGGATCCTCATTGAGATATGCAACCTCCTATCGCCAATGTAGATTCCTGGGGAACACCAGCGTTGATGGTGAAAGTTTTCGATATCCGTCGACGGTCGCTTGCAGGGAACATTCTTTCAGGCAATTTACTGACTATTTAGACTCTTCAGTGGTTCGTAATACGCAGTAAGTTTTCGGAGTTTTCTATTGATATAGCTTCGTTCATTTCTTCAGATTGTGACAGGTCATGTACTCAAAAGATGGCAAGAAGTACTGATTCCTCCTCAAAAATATCTTTCAAAGAATAGCATAAGTCGTTCAGTGCTTATTGAACACGAAGACATATTAAAGATATCCGGGCCAGTATTTCTAGTGCAAAGAATTCTCTAATCGAGGTTCTCGCAGAAGTGATCAAGGAACTATGGTCGACAGGCTCGTCTACTGGAGTAGTGAACAGATACGAACGGTAAGATGCTTCGCTCCAATATCTTTTGGAAGGTTTATGAGATCTTATATAGACACACTACCGAGCCGCCCCGGGTCCACACGGGTGCATTGCTGATCAGTAGGAATATTTAAAATTCAAATTAAAATTTTATTGCATTCATATCCTATTAACAAGAAATAGATCTGATTAGTCCAAGTTCACAAATTGTGTCTAATGAATATATACAATTGAAATGACAAATATAAATAATGGTTTGAAAAAGAAGATTACATTCTTGAATGTTATGAAACATCGAGTCAAAAACCGAATTTGAATCGGGTATTTCAGTGATGCATACTTCACCGCCTGTGAAAAATCACACAAAGATAAAGCAAGATATAAAGAAACATGAGAAGGTCAGTACTGAAAGTCACTAACGACAAAAATGTTCGAATTCATGTAGGGAGTAAAAGCATTCTTCGGCCAGTACTTTCTTCAATTTGCGTTTGAAGATATCTGGACTTCTGCTCTCTCTCAATTCCAGGGGCAGAAGGTTGAATAGACGAATTCCAGTGGTCACTGGAGCTTTCTATGCATGGAGTGACAAATTTTTTTCGGTAGGATGTTTCTTTTGTTTCTGGTGTCATACATGTGAATATCGTAATGCCTTCTAAAGCTGCTTAGGTTCTTGAAAATGTGAGTCAAAAGTTATAATAAATAAATACAGGGCACCGTAAGAATTATATTACTTTTGAAGGTGTCTCTGCATGATGTTCTATAGAATAAGCAGAAAATAGGTCTAATAATACGTTTTGCAACACAAACACTCTTTGTTGTTCGGTCGCTTGACCCCAGACAACGATACTATATGAAATAGCGGAGTACCCCAGTGCATGTTAAACTTCAAGCAGAATCTCGTTCCAGCATGTTTTTTAGTGTGGTGATCACATAAAAACATTTGTTCAGCTTGCCACAAACTACATCTTTATGCGAGTTCCATGATAGGTTGCAGTCGAATTGTGTTTCTGAGAACTTCACCATTATAGATGGCTCAATTGACACTCCTTCAGATGAGAGCGCTAAATGCAGAGGTGTTCTATATTTGCTACAAAACTCTATATATTCCGTCTTATTATGATCAATCATAAGTTTATTTTTAAAGCACCAGTCCTTGAACTCTCTTAGGATTGTGTTGACCTTCTCAGATAGTCTTACAGATGAAGTATCTGACACAGTAATGCAAGTATCATCTGCATACATAAGCACCCTTCCTTGAGATATGTAAATGGGAAGGTCGTTAATGAAAATGAGGAAAATTAGAGGACCGAGTACGCTTCTCTGGGGTGTACCAATATCTGTTTCAAATTCCTCCGAGATGACGTCATGAGTCTTAACAATGAACTTTCTTCGTTCAAGGAAGGACACGATCCACTCATTGATTGGGCCTTTGACACCAAGGTTATTCAATTTATCAGATATGAAAAAATATGAAATTGGGATCACAAATAAGCCAGAGTCCATTTTGTTGTTGACATATTGAACAACATCAATCGTGCTTGTTTCAGTTGATAAACCATTACGGAATCGATACTGGTTGTCACATAAAACCTGATATGTGTTGAGAAAAT
The DNA here is from genome assembly GCA_015342085.1 of Leptinotarsa defecta. Taxonomy (NCBI): domain Eukaryota; kingdom Metazoa; phylum Arthropoda; class Insecta; order Coleoptera; family Chrysomelidae; genus Leptinotarsa; species Leptinotarsa defecta. The sequence goes on from WOGO01007641.1 coordinate 10,957, forward strand.
TTGTGATTCGATTGGCCATTACTTTCTCTATCAGTTTAGAAAAAATGCTTAGTAAAGCGATTGGTCTATAATTCTCAATATTACTTTC
>WOGO01007642.1:0-11043 GCA_015342085.1 Leptinotarsa defecta
ATTATGAAGGTATCATCAACGTATCTCAGCCAGACACGAGGTTTCTTGTGGGCTTCTTCAATGGCCAGAGTTTCAAACCAATCCATATATATGTTGGCTATGATTGGTGGAAGTGGCGAGACCATTGGCAGTCCCTCATCTTGTGTGAAGAATTCGTCCTTCAGTTGGAAATAACTGCCAAACGATTATCTCCCACTAAACCAGTGAAGGGAAAAAAGAAAAGCAGAGATAAGTGAAAGTACTCAAATGACCTATAAATAGTCAGCTCACGGAGGAATCGGTCCAATCATCACCCGAAAACGATTGTGGATACCTTACAATCGAAACGTCGTGAATTAACTTTGCTTGGAATCTCTTAACTTTTTAATTTTTATTGTATTTATATTTTTTTCAATTTGTTTCATTTTTACTTGTATTTTACCTCACTAATTTTCATTTCAGGTTTTTGCTTAATATAATTGTTTTTTCAGCTATTCATTTTTATTCCTCTTCTTTGATTTTTTAATTCTTCTTTTAAGTTATTCCAGAGATTTCAAATCATTTCATATAATATTAGACAATGGAAGTTCGAACTGATGAAATTCATCATGAAACATTATCAATCACCATCAAACAAACATTGGACAAGTTGAAAGGCGTATTAAAGTATTTAGAAATTGTAAATTTGAAGAATTGTCATACAAGGGACTCGTTCCTTGAACTACATCAATAGTTTATTTACTTATCATTACTATATATAAGTCACGGTATTTTTTCTGGGGGGGCTGTCGGACACTGTTCTATTGAAGTCTCGCCCTGATCACGCAATTCAATGCTTGTTTTAAAAGGGGTGGATCCTGTGAACGTGATATGGCCATACCATGGTAACTTTCCCCTGAATATAACTTCATCGCATTTGTAATTCTAATATCGCTATTTATTCCACCCTGAATTTTTCTGACTGCTACGATATTTTGAAATATTTCAGCACTTTGAAATTTATTCGAATTCAGAATTTCGTATACTTCAGGTGTCACGTATTTCCTCAAACACTCCTGGAGGCGTGACCTAGTGAACTTTTCAGAAGAATAATGTTTGCTTATCTACCGGTTTGGAAAATTGAGTTTTCACCTGATTGGCTTTTAGCAAGTAGAAGTACCTCTTCATCATGATGATATTAGCGTTGTCCATTGGAATGACCCGCTGCATTACCTGATATGACACCCGTAGATTTTCGTTAGGATTGGTGAAATCTTAGGTTCGCATTATACAAACACAGTCTTCTTCTAAGCTGATGGTTGAAATGAGAGACGTTCCTAATGAAATTACCCCAGAAACATTCCATAGGTAATGAGTTTGTGAAAAAACTTTGTTTCTGTCAGAAAGTGAATAGTGACTGATTAGAACATTTACTGAAATAAAATGAGGTGCATTAGATTTTTTTTCAAATATTATCGTTTGTTTTTGAATACTCAAAACTGATGTTAAAGTATTAAATACTCAAAAACGGCTGATCGATTCACTGAATTGAAATAAATTGTTGGATATATAATTGAGATACCTATCGAAGAAGTTATTACAAGACCATGCTTTCTGTTCGAAAAACAGAAAAAAAACGCCCTCTTGGAGACAAGTGATTCAAGAATATTGCATTCTCCATCTCCTGAAGACGCAAACTTGGTTGGTGAAATGTTTGTCGAGATGAGTATTCCAGTTCTGATGATCGGTAAAAGTGCTTGTTTTGGATTTGAACTGGATAATATAAATGTTTTCTTGATATCCTATCTGTATCTGTAGAGCAGAGAGGGTGAGTGTAAGCCCACAGCACTTAGGCCACATGTAACCCATTGTACATCCTCCCAAGGAGTTGTCCTCCTAGGTCATCGTCCATCCTGTCCTTTTCAGGAAGGTGGACAGGTTACTGGGAGACATCTCCTTTATATCGGCAGGTGTAGGCCAAGACTCGTCGAACACACTCTCTTATTGACGATAACTCCGGGCACTCGCACAGGACATGTCTGACAGTCTCATCTTCCTGTTCACACATCCTGCATGGAGGTGTGTCCATTAGCCCCATATTATGGAGGTGTTTACTTAGTTGACAGTGACCAGTCAGAAATCCTACTGTTAGGCGTAGATTTTTCCTGTCATTGCCAGAATTGATATCCTATTACATCGGGATCAAATATTGTGTTTCACTTAAAAGTACCATCATCATTCATACAGTCCCTTTTTCCCATGAGTAGAAGTGTAAATAATATATATTCTGTGTTGATATATTTTTCCAGAGCTTACATATAGTTGGGAATCAGTTGATTTTTTTTTCTAAAATTAACACGTACATGCACTGTTTGAAGCCTTTGGTGTAGTTATGATTATTACTGGAGTTTCATCCCAAAACAAAACGATTATTTTCAACATGACGATACGTGTTTCGATTACCAAGAAATCATCTTGAAGAGAAAGATTATCTTGAGATGATCAATTGTGATTGAAACACGTGTCGAGGTGTTAAAAATAACGGTTTGGTGTTTGGATTGTATCACTTATTTTTTATTCATTTTGTATAATACTGGAGTTTTTTCAAACAGCAAATCGTTATTTCAACCCCTCGATACGTGTTTACATCACCGAGTGATGATTTTCAAGAGGAGGATTAATTTTCCTCTTGAACATGATCACTTGGTGATTGAAACACGTATCGAGGTGTTGAAAAAAATCTCTAATAATACTCACTACTATACCAAAGGTTCCTAACAAATATTTATTGTGTGCTCAACCTTTTGAAAGTCGCCGCCACACCAATATAATTCTTCTTCGTTACATACTTCTGTAATCGGGACCTACAATTATTGGATGTATCAGGACTAAATGAGTAAACGAGTATATATAAATGAAATAATTGGGGTAATCCTGTAGAACACAAAAGGAAAATATATTCTTTTCCACATTGTATAAATATTATAAGCTGAAATGTGGCGTGTTTCTATTTTCGGTGACTATACAATATATGTAACAAAAAATATCTCTTGTAGCAATTGATATTCATCTAATTTTTTCAATATCATTTCATAACGATTTTGATGATAAACTGAACAAATGTGTTTTATATGTGAAAATAAGTTCACTTCAGTCAGTTGTTAAATGGATGAGAATAATCCACAATTTCATTATAGAAACGGAAATAATAGGATTGAATATTTTCATAAATCGAATAATGTTAGTACACAAAAATATACATTTATTTTATATTTTATCTTCTTTAAACCCCAATTTTATAACAGAATTAAATAGTTTTGTTTGCTCCGTAACATATGACATATTTCCATATGCCAGTGTGAACTCTGAAAATGATAGAAGATTGACAAGGACACATAAAATTATTGACAAACTGATATCATAATGATGAATACAATGAACAAGAATTTCAATTGAATATCATTTGAAGACGAAATGAAAAATAAAAAAGTTGGTGGTTGCGTTGGTGTATATCTGTTCACCTGGGCATTTTTTTTTATTTTTCTACTTCATTGATTTCATTTCATTCATTATTTTATTTGAATTTAAGTTTGTCAAAACTCTGCCAATGTTCATTATTCTAAGTCTTCATAGCACTCTACCAGAAAAAAATTGAAACAATAATAACAGTTTTATGTCCCATAATTTGTCGAAATTGAACTTTGTTCTGAATATACATATTTTTCAGGAGCTTGAAGAATTTCATTGGCGATTATTTCAAATACTAGTGTAACACGAAAACTAGAAGATCAAAGCTGGTTTTCGGCCTTTGCCCTATGAAGCCATCAATAGCATTGACCTTGACTGACGTCAAATGACATTAAGCTATGTGCATGGATATATATGACATTGAATATATGGTTGACCCCGAGTTTTGACTCTGTATTGAAAACGCGAACATGAGTTTTGATCTTGCATGACGTCTGTGGTCTGATTTCGGAAAGCGTGTCAAAGAGTTTCTGAAGAATGGAAGGCATTGGTTTGCTTGTCTGACAAGCTGGTCCCCTTGAGATGCAACAACATCAAAACAGGACATATGTGTTTCATGAAGAGTAATACTTATTGATTTTTCACAAGTACCACTGCAAAAATATTCTCCTTGGAGAACATTGCACAAATGATGCCAGATTTGCCTGCAGGTGGTCACCCTGTTCATATTGAAATGAAATTCTACTTATTGATTTTAGCTAGGATGCCATTGTAACTTGATTTCTGTTTTATGATGAACATGGCACAAGGACTTTTTAATATAATAAATACCCGTCATAACCCTACTAAAGGAAGTAGTTGATCTGACAGGTGTGTGCCATAACAGCCTACAAGGGGACTGAAAATGGATGAAACATCGGTGATAAAATCGTCTGATATCTGACTATTAACAAAATGGTTGAGGCTTTTGCGGCCGAAGTTTTCAGTGGCACTATTTTTCATGGCCAGATGCCGTGGATTTTTGGAATTCATTTCTGATGTTTTGCTGGAGTGAGTGGCCAGCTTCTTCAGAGGTTTGTACATCCTAAGTTGAAATCCGAATATCCAAACTATCTGACACAGCATAAATATGCGATAAGAAACCGTAATATCAATCCAGGAAGTATAACCTCTGAAAAAGCTGGCCTCTCACGTTAGCGAAACTTCAGGAAGAAATTTCAAAATCCACGGCCTTCAAATCCACTGATCTGACACTGAATGTGACTATTGTTAAAAATGAGTGTTGGCACATATTTTATTTGAGTGATGACATCCATGTGCTCCAGATAAAAACAAAACAATTTCATAGAATTAATCATTCGCTCTTTCATTGAGCCCTGAATGGAAATATATAATTCGCATCCGCTACAAAGACACTTTTTGAATACATTCAGAAATATAAGTACAAAATATTATATTTTCTACTTATTCAATCACCTATTTTTCAAAATTGGCCACAAACTAAAGAATGCTATTATCTTTAGCTGCCATCTCTTTGCAAACTTCATCCTATTGGTAACATCTTCAATGTTTTCTTTCACAACTCCAATTTTTCTGAACATTGTTCTCATATCTTCCAAAGTACGATTAGAATATGGAATAAATCACAATTTGGAATATTTTTGGCGAATTAGCCACAACTTCCCTTCATCATGATTCAACAACCGCAACGTCGTCAGTATGCTAGGCCAAAAGCGGTTACTTCCATGAAAACTTCCAGATATGGCAACGTTGACAATTATCAAGGCAACTCACGGCGCCTCCAAAAACTTTCCTACACGATTCAATCATGAGCGCTGTGATTTATCATCAAAAAGTGGGGATAGTTGCACTACTGGTTCTCTTAGCTTTCTACTGTGGAATCGCCTTCTGTCAGCCCGTTGAGATGGAAATGGTGGTAGCAGGTAGCTTTAGTGGCTTCCCTAGCGAAGTGTGCTTCTTCAAAATATTGCATAGATTCATAATGGGGTGGCTCAATCACCATTATATAATTAATGTATACCTACATACAAGATGAAATCATTGAAAGAATATACCTGAATCAGTTAACAAATGGTATTTATTATGTACCCGATAAAAAGAACAACGGTGAGTGTGTTTTTCTGTTGAAAAGTGTTTATATTTTCCATGTACCTATATTTTCATCTTGTCCGTTTCGAAAGAAGACTTACATAAAATCAATAATGTGATCATACAAGAGGTAGAAGTAATAGAACAAAGGCTCTTATCATTATTGCCAATTATTTTGGCGTATATAATAAAAAATATGGCATTTTATTTCACCTGGTTTGGTAAATCGATTTTGTTAACCTACCAAGATTTTAGTAATTCCAAATTATTCAAAATATGGCTAACCGAACGTATTTCAATACAATTCACTGATGATGATTCAACTTGAATCAATTCATCGGGTGCTGAATATATGGTAGTGATCATGAAAAACACAAGCAAAAATTTGTTAGTATCAATAATATGATGAGTGTCAATATCTGCTGTGAAATGAGCAATCCAGTGTGTTGTATGCCAGAAATGTATCATGCAAAATGAGCGCGTATACTTTGGTGTTATCTGAAAATTTGGTCTTCTTGGTTTCAAACCCGACCTTCTATCGATAGTTGATTATTTTGTGGCATATGGTTGATGTGAAAAATCGATGATCAATGGTAGATTCCCTTCTTTGATGTCCTTTGTTCTGTCTTCGAAAGTAGTTATATTTTGGAATCCGATGATGACCAAACAAGGTGTGTCCGAAGCGTTGGTTGTTTTAATGGCCCAACTGTCTGAAGATATTTCACGTAATGATGGAACTTTATGGAGGTCTCACATACGATACGCCAATTTGAGTTCTGTATCAAGACCACTTTCGAACTTGTGTTCATTATCTGATGCCTTAATTTCCATTCGATTTTGATGATTTCCAAATCACCATCTTCCTGACGTAGGTATATATGAGTTGTCAATTGATCGAACGATTATTGAAACAGTTCTTGTGTAGCATTCAATATACTTTTTTTGTAATCTCCAGCAAAACCGATTAAACACTTCATCGGTAATTCACCAGTGAATAGATGGATGGTTGCATCCAAGATATACTGTTTCAATTCTGAAAGTCATCATTTAGCTATCAACAAAATGTAAGAATGTGATTGGCCATATGAAATCATAGTTTCCATAGAAAATTTGAAAATATTATCCCTGGTAACAGCCACCTCTCCACCTTCCAACTCATAACGAATTTCTTCAAAAAGAAAAGCAATTGCAATATTCGAGAGAGTATTTTTTCCTTTCATCTTCAGGAGTGAACTTTCCTTTTATGTGAATGAAACTTTCGGGATTATCAAGTATAACGTCTTGGTTATCAATTGCGATTCGAGGTTCATCTAAATTGCTGAACATTGGTGATCCATACAGATTATATGTATGTGTGTTCATGTGAACATGGAAACATGATCGAGTACGACTTCAACGGATATAATCAATGTCTTGATGTTTGTTTCAAAAATCATTGTTATTTCCTGATTTTATTTTCAATCGGTTTGAAGAATCTAAGATCTTCAACAGACAGCGTGGTGTCCTAACTGTTTAGCATAAACTTGTGAAATGATATTTTTTCTATCCAAACATTTTTTTGTATTTCAGCTTTCGGCTACTCAAATCCTCGATGGTTTCGTATGTTATAGCGAAAACTCGTCACAATAGTTATTCAATATTTTTGAGTTCCAAAATAATAAAAATCACTCTTTCACTTCCCAAATCAAAAAGTTCACTTTTTCATCCAAAATGCGCACGGTGTGTTGGGTATTATATTATATTGCAATATAAATGGATGAGTTTCATAATCGTAATGTTTATTGACAGTGAGGATTCATGTACCTGATTCAATGGGAATATGTCATGACTGAACACTGCCATGCTTGCTACAAAGTTTGAATGTATCGGGTCAATTTCACATATTGATCGTATCTCATATTTGAATTGGTATGCAGGTGGAAAATGTCATTAGCAAATTATATCGATTGGTATTTTGTCATAAAACAATCTTAACATAATATGTGACTATATGTGACTGTATTGATCTCTCCTACTTCATAAGCACCACATGGAATTTTGTGTGTATTTCTTGAATATAGATTGAAGGTCATCACTGAATTGAACTGATTAAATTGTTTGTTTCAGTTATATAATTAATAATTTACACTAAGTCGGAGTCATTGTGTAATGAATATACATTTCAAAATTCAAACTGGTTTATTTTGATAGCAAACAACAGCTATTAGAAAATATATAAATAGAAGTTGATACGTTCAATATACATGGTGGTACATGAAAATATGCTACTTTCGTACACAATATTCTTCGAAGTGAAGGGCCACCTTTCACATCAATATTTAATTCAGAATTTTCGTCAGGGTGGTTATGTCGATGTGAATTTGTAGATGCTAGGGTAACTTTTCTCAAACATATGCAATCACATGTGCAGCACATACAAATATTAATTTTTTGGTCAAATTTTCGAGCATAATTTTATCAATTTCTATCAGAGTGCGAATATTTGAATACATCTTATGTGAAGACCCCATTTCCTCAATGGTCAATGTAGGGGTTGCATCCATTTTATTTCAAAAATAATTCAGAGAAAAATATCAGGTACAAGTGACTACAGTAAACTGCGTTTAATTTTTGCTGACGATAATAGTAATATTTGCTTTTCACTTTAAAATTTTTTTGAAAGAATCGAGTCAAATATTGAAATATGTTACTTCGTTTTCACATTTTTTTCAGTGTCATCTAATACCTTTTTTATCTACTTATTTCATCTGGATCTACAATGGATCTCTCGTATTGTCTTGGATCTGAAGAAGGTGACCTGTCACGCCTGAAAATAATACGAAAGTATTGAATTTTCATTTTATGTGCGAAATACTTGTGATCAATAACGGTGAGTCGCCTCAAAGGTAGGGCATCGACCAGATTGTTGATTTGTATTGTTCTATTGATTTGAATGGTTTCAAATATAGTTTCAAGTTAACAAAATAAGGTTCGAGGTATATTCCACTATCATGTTCACACCATGCGATTAGCCTCTATCAGAGCCGCTATACTTTCTTTTGCTGAATTTACAGTTGTGGTTATATCTACAGTAGCTTCTGATAAATTATTGAATGCAGTCTGCAAAAATTGGTATCGATGACAAAAGTTTATCAATCTTGGAAATAAGTTTTATGCGTGATTTGCAAATTTTCTTCCTTCCACCGGCCACTTCATATAAAAATTGATCAAGAGAGAGAATTTTCCAATACAAGTGTTTCATTTGTCATGCATGAATGTAATATCGACCATTATCCAACATTCAGCACAATGAATGCAGCCATAGCAGAAAGGATGATTACAATAAAGAAGACATGGGTTGTAAAAAAACTTTCTATTTAGGGGGGGCCTAATTGAAGTCAAAGACATTTTATACTTGCCTTCACACGTAGAGGCAAGTATAAAAACGTCTTCGATGAAGACTACACATCCTATTTTATTAAGGTGCACTTGAAAATTGTTGAAATCAACAACACCTCATAACATTTATTCATGAAGATATGAATGGTCATTTTATTCGGGGTTGTTTTCTCGAAAAATAATGATTGAAAGCTGAACATTCTGAAGTATATATGGTTGAAAAGGTGTTGAAGAGAAACAGTGATAGTTAGACCTTCTTCGTGGACACACCTCTTGTATTGATACAATATTTTCATCACTTAGGTGATTATGAATGAATTATCGTAACCATCAATTAGTATTTTCATTTTTGATTCGAATATTGGGGTGAATTGAAAATAATATTGAAGTGAACGTGACGTGTAGTGAACGTTGTTCCAACCAATTGCATCGTTCTGTGTAAACTATTCTGTGTAAAATTCATCCTTGCTTATGTTTTTTTGAATGGTGAAATCGATAGCACATAGATAATTTCTGTCACTTTGAAATACACTCCCCAAATCTCTTTGCCAGGCATCTCTCACTGATAATCTGGTCATTAAATCTGGTCGAGTCCTCAATATCTGCCCGAACTTGCATTCTCGAACATTGTTTGAATTGGTTTTTTGCAATTTTTCAACGAATTCCTTCTGCATTCTTTCACATTCAAATCACTTCAGCATCTGATAATGCAATTTTTTCATCGAGTTCTTGAAGAGCTACTTTGTTAATGTTGATGTCTCGTTCACTATTTCATCAGTTTGGACTTCCATTGTCTAATATAGTATGAATTGATTTGAAATCCCTGAATGAAATTAAAAAGATCAACCGAAAATAACAATTTCATGAAACAAAAAACTGAAATTTCAAAGAAATAACATACAAGCAACAACCAAAAAAAAATTTGAAATATTAATAAAAACTGCAAGTTCAAAAAAATCAATTATCATTCGAAGACGATTGTGAGTACTAACAATCGAAACGTCGTGTAACTTAGTTTGGAATATTTTAATTTTATTTTTAATTTATTGTTAATAATATTTTTAAATTTTTTTAAATTTCAGCTTTTATTGATATTTCAATTCCTTATATTTTTTTTGTTTGTTGCTTGTATATTATTTCTTTGTAATTTCAGTTTTTTGCTCGATGAAATTGTTATTTTCGGTTATTCTTTCTAAATTTTTTTCAGGAATTTCAAATCAATTTATATTATATTAGACAATGGAAGTCCGAACTGATAAAATACACCACGAAACATTGTCAACCAAGTTGTTATTTATGTCCGTCTATGACTTCTTTCCTCCAACTTGATAAACTTTTCTTGGAAAAAATATATTTTGATTCGATGTACCTCATCAACTTTATTAGGCAACATTATTCGCATACCAAATTAATCATAACATAATCAGTACCTAAAGTTTCTTACCATATATAGGTACGAAGAATGTTTCTTCGTCCGTCACGAAAGTTACGGTATAACTATAGTCTCGTACTTCAACAGGTTTGAAGATCACTTGTACCGTATAAGTCATTCCAGGTGCAACTTTAAGCGGTGACGAATCAGAGAGATGGATTATTTCAAAGTAGGGAGAACGATTTATTTCTATTGACAGATGCCTCGAAACCTAAAAATATGCAGAAGTTTGGAAAAGTATGACTGACACAAAATCTACAGTACACAGTGAAGCTAGAGAGATTTTGTGAGTCCTGAATTTGTGCATAAGATTTGTTTTGGTTCTGTATTTCGAACTGTTATTGAACCGTCCCGTATCGACTCCAAATCAATGCGCAGAACATTACAGTCACAGAACAGTTCTGGAACGGTCCCAACAAGTATAAAACGAAAACATAAAAAAAATTAGGTATTCTGAAAATTTTTTGCCAAAAAAATTATCCTATCAAATTTGTCTATTTCTAGTCATGTGTGTCACAATAACCAATGAAACCATCATTACACTGATAACTACCCATGGATAGTTTTCACGGGTAGTTATCACTTATGTCATGACATTGCTAAGCAACAAACACAATAAAGTTGTTTGACATTTCAGTAATTCGATTTATTTCGAAAATGTCACTTCCTCGCTTTGGTGTTCAAAATGATGCGGCAAT
>WOGO01007643.1:0-11043 GCA_015342085.1 Leptinotarsa defecta
GACGTTACTGTGTTCGAAAATGTTCGGTGTGAAATATCGGATAGGCTGTTCATATGTCAAGAAGTTCTGCCCTACGTCACACGTTTCACAATTCACCGGTCAAAAATTATACGAATTGAGCATTAGTCGTCATACCTATTTATTTATTTATTTACCGGCAAAGCCAATTTACAAAAACATATTTAACAAAGTGTGAAGAGCTACAAAGTATTTTTGAATGCTCATGTTCAATGTCTACATTACAATTCACTATTTTACAAAACATTTAGCAAAATATGAAATACAAAATATTATTGAATCCTTATATCTAGTGACTTCATTACTGAACGATAAAACAAATCTGGTACTTATAAGGAAAAAGATGTAAGAAATCTGGTACTTACAAAGAAAATGATAAGGTGAAGAAAAGCTCCGGAAAAGTTATAGCCTTCTCAATTGATTTTTAAAGATCTGAAGTGACACATTAAACAGGTCTAAGTTATTACGATATCGATTTTCCAGCTTTAAAATACGAGGAATCGGACTTTTCAAAGCATAATTGCTATGGAAAAAATTCATATGAAAAATACCAGGATTTCTCGTATATTTTTGTTTAATATGAAAATTCATTAGTTGAAGTACTTTTGGGCAGTTTATCTCACTATTTATTATTTTGAAGAGGAAACTGAAGTTCATAGAAATTCTCCTACCTTCCAATGATTTTATATTCAAGTTGGTTAAGAGTTGATTTGACTCATTTTCATTTCGCGGACTATCAAAGTGAAAAGCACAATTCCTTAAAAAATTCTTTTGGACGTTCTCAATCAAATCGATATTTACATTATAGTATAGGTCCCATATAACCGAACAATATTCAAGAATGGATCTTACGAAAGCACAATATAAAATCTTTTTTGTTTTATTTGATAAACTATTAGAAATTCTCAACACAAAACCCTGCATTTTGAGACTTTTTGTCACAATTTCTGATACTTGAAGATTAAAATTAATTTCGCTATCAAATTTAACTCCCATATCGCGAATAAATGTTTTTTTTAAGAGCTATATTATTTGATTTATATTCGAAGAATATCGGACTTCTAATTTTAGCGAACGTAATGATTTGAAACTTATCGTTGTTTATCTCTAACAAATTATTTCTACACCACATGGAAAAAGCTTCGAGATCTTTTTGAACTAATTCAGCATCTTTCCAGCAAGTAATTGCTCGATAAAGTTTAAGATCATCCGCAAACATAAGAAATTCTGAATATTTGAAAACAAACTCTATGTCCGATACAAACAAGTTGAACAGCAGTCGGCCCAAATCTTAAATTACATTTTTATTGGTGCATAATCATCATCAGAATAATAAAAGTATAGTCAAACAAGTCTCATATGCAATAATTATCGTTAACTCCGCCCGAGACAGACACGAAGCAGATTTCTTCAACATGAACTGACATTTTCAGTAATGTGCACAATGCTTCATTAGTATTTTCTCGTTGTATATTCCCATCTGCATTTCAAATTATCAATTTCAAGGAGATGCTGGGTTTCTCTAAATCTAAATAATGCATTATTGCTTGTCACCATAATGAATTGAAGTGAACGTATGAGAATTCATAACAATATGTATGCGGAATGTGAATCAACATATATAGATAGTCATAGATATTCGAATGAGTGTGTTACAAGTTTCTATTCTCACGGATTTATATATAATCATAGCGAATACGGCGCTCAATGGAGGTGGGTGAATATTCGCAGGATAGTTTGTTTCATACTTCCACGAGTAATTAAAATTGATTCAAAAATACCAATATCACATAATAAATATCTGCTACTTAATTTCCGAATACAAACTCCAAGCAAGAAATTGCAATTTTTTTTGTTTTTCCATTCAAGTGTCATGGTCTCATTCGCGTCATTTCAGTCTTTGACGTCCTTTAACGGTACGAATGGGATCTCTGGCAGCAGCCTTGTGAATTTTAAATGACACAAGACACCACTACACCGGGCAGGTACAGTGAAGACACGGTATTCCAGGGGTCTGTGTGAATTAGACTTTGGTAGGAATTTAACACGTTTACCAGCTGCAAAGATACTGTCGCAGAAAAGAAACGGAATCAAATCTCTATTTGAACCAAACCCCTACCATCAATATTCAATTGACCATATATACAAAGTAGGAAGGGGCATGTAACGAAGTTAGAAAAAGCAAACGGTACTATAGCTTGAACTAGCAACAGTGCGGCAAAAGCGTCTACGTCTTCACTAGCGGTATCACGTACCGTGAGGAGGAGGAAAGCAGATGTTTTAAGACATCAATCAACCCGAGTCAGTTTCAACAAACTTAGTATGAATACGAACGGTTTTGACTCTTCGACACAATATCGCAGAACCAAGAAGATCCCTGAACGTAAAATGGAAAAGACAGGCTGAACCAAATAAAAAATCACAAAGATTCCGAAAAAGAAAAGAAGCAGAACCGACAAGCAATCCACAAAAATCCCGAAACGTAAAAGAAAAATATAGGCAGAACCAAAGGAAAATCACAAAGGTTCCAAAGAAGAAGAGAAGCAGGACCAAGTGGCAATTCACACAAATTTCGAAACATAGAGGAGAAAAAGAAAGGTAGAACCGAATTGAAATCCACAAAGGTTCCGAAACAGAATGAAGATAAACAAAAATAAGTGTTAGTGTAGAGGAAAAAAACCTTTTCGACGTGAACCTCTACTCGGGCAGCTTCAGCACATAATTTGAATTGGTAGGCTAGAACGAATGCTATTCGGCTGATGCTAGTCTGGTGAACAAATTGAGGAGTCTGCTAAGACCACAGATCGGTTATCACTGTCTGTCGTTTATGTCCTCTCGATGCCGCACTGCGCATACTCTATCGAGGTATTATATGGCAGACTACAAATATTTGTCGGGACACAATGTTCAACCAGACTAAATGGTTTACCAGTTGAAACATTGCCTTGTCTGCCATCACGGAGCAGTAGTATCCCTTAATAGCTGCACTATGCTCTACGACTAACTGAAGCTAACTTAATTTTTGAGACAATTTCAGAAAATATTTTTCTGCTGGCTTATTTCATTTTTGGTCATAGTTTATGAGCCTATCTCCTCAGAATCTGATTGTGGCAGGTACCATTTACCATGAGATATTTTTGAAGTCAATAATTTTCTTCCTCTCTTGGTGAATATTTAACATTTTTGTATAATGATAGGGAAATATAAAGCCAAAACCTTTTTTCCGACCGCTGTTAGAAATCGCACGCTGAGAGGTGAGACCACATCAATTGTAAGATTGCAAAAGTCTCGGCTTCTGGGAGTTGCCGTTCATACGGGGTAGCGACAGCTGATTAACGGAAATACACAAATGATATCAATAACCACCCTAAGATCCTTTTCAAAAAGATTCACTGATTCCAAAGTTACAATGTTTATAAGCTCTAACAACAATATCGGTGTATAAATGCTAGAAACTGACTGACTAGATGAAAAACATGCTGCAAAATCAAGAGATATTTCTGAGTTCGCTTATTCTTTGGTGGTAGCATGACACAGTTCACACAACAATATCTATATTCAACACATTGCATTTTATACATCCTCAATAATTATCGATCTCACCATTTTTTTTACTACTTATTTCCTAAATATATTCATTTCTTGTTTTTCTGGTTAGTTTATTGGTCTTCTCACGTTCTCATTTTATTTTTTTATTTTGTTTTTGATGTTTTTGTTTTCTTCGTCACTTATTTCCTTCTCCTCTTCGCTTTTTATTTGCTACTCTTCTTTTTCTGCTTCTCTTTGTATTACTTCTTATGATAATGATTTCCACATAATTTAATGATATCTGAGAACTTGGTCAAAATGGAGAATACCGACTGGAGTTCCATCAACTAAGTTGACATCAACAGAATATCAAATAATAATTCATGATATCCCATTTTGTGCCAGAGTTTTTTTTCAAAACTTCAAATCTGACAAGAAATAGTTTTCATAATACTCAGTAAGTTAAAACTTATCAATCTGCAGAACCTTCAATTGAACAAAACCCTTGAATTGAAAGCTGCATATGAAATGTTCATAAGATGTACAGAATAAATTCCCTATGTATATATTTAGGTGAAACCTTAACATTCCAACTCACGACCTAATTTTTTCATAAAAAAGGCACTGGTATAATAATGATTTTTTGATTAATGATACCTCCTCAAGCGGTTGCTTTTTCACTAACAAACTTAACCAAGTTTAATCAACTTTGGAAGTTTGTTTGTGTATTATGAGCTCCTCCATAAATTTTCCAGTTGGGGTCACTCCACTTAGAGAAAATTTGTCATCTTGAGTTAATGAATCCCAAGAATCGAATAATTTTGTGCCTGCTAAAGTTTGAGGTTGACGAAGAATTGAAAGGAAATCCGCCTAAAAAGTTCTACGTGGAAAACGATCTTTTGATGGATACACTAGTTACCAATGTGTGACTAATCTGGGAACATATAATTTTATTATGAATAAGTTTTTGATCATCGTACCAATGAATATTTCATTACCTGATGTTGATTAACTAGAGGACATTACCACTTCCACTTTAGACTAATTGATTATACAGTGTGTCCCAAATTGAAATACTTTTTCATCACTGATTTGTCAAAAGATTTCACCCTTCATATGATTTCATATTCGAGTAGAAAGTCTCAATCTAAACAACTTTCTGTGCAGGGGAACAATTTAAGACTCACTGTATATACAGTGTGGGCCAACGCATCTAAATATTTCGTTACTATCGCTGCATGGAGAGGGGCACCGTCTTTTTGAAAATATTGTATTTCACGGAAAATGTTCAGTGGTAGTTTATCTGAGTAGCCATTAAACGAATTGGAGAAAAAAAGGTAGATACATTTCATCATTTAAATGTTCTTCGTAAAAGAAATGACCAAGTATGTTCGTTTCCAAGTATTTATTATGAAATTTTCCATCTATCATAGGTGGAATAAAAAATAATATATTTTTTCACAAATTTTTCTAACTTCCCTTCCTAACGTCTGTACCACTTCGCTAATTGTACTCTCCTTCCGTAATCCCTTTCATTAAGGTGATGAACTTTGTCCTATTTTCCTTTGTCCTATGGCAGTTGAATTTGAGCCTTTTTTCAATATTTCATGTAGATTTTACTAAGTTCGTGTGCAATTTGTCATAAAGAAGAATCCTGGATTTAAATATTTTCATAACTTTATTTTTGTAACATTATGAGGTATAGCTCACCATACATATTTCTTGCTGAAAGAAAATTTTTATGTGATTTCGCCGAAGTAAATAGCATATCAATCTTTCCGTCATTTGAATACATCTTCAATATGTAACCAAGTGCATAAACGTCTGACAGTTCCTGAGAGATATCAATAACTCATTTATATTTCCTGCCATAGAAACCAAGCAAAACCTACCCGTTTAAAATAAGGTAAAGGATGTAAGATGCAATTTAATTCTGATCACCCAACAGTCATATTTTGATCGTTACTTTCAGGATTGATAATTTTAAAAATATTCTTTATATAATATATAAATTGATTCAGGTGAGATTAGCCTTGAAATAAGGATTGCCGTAGAACGAAAATTTCCAAGAAGGAAAAATTCATATCAACTCAAAGTTCAATATTTCAATTCACTCAAAATATAACAAACTTGATGGAAAGAGAATATTTATCACTTGGTATGTTCTTAGATATGTCGAAAGCATTTGACTACTTGAATCACGTTTAAATGTTATCATTCAAACACATATTGAATAATTAGTCTTCGCTGATGACACCAATATATTAATAGGCAGTGAAACATACTCCAAAGTAGTAAAAACAGGTGTGTTGATGTTTAATGACACAGAAGCCAGGTTCACTATGAGTAGGTTACTTTTGAATAGATCTAAAACTAATATCATACTTGTCAGAACTAATCATATACAACGACCTCAAAAATTAAATATTGAAAACATTACAATAAAATATTCAGAAGACACCAAGTTTCTAGGACTTATTATTGATGGATTCTTTGATGGAACAAACATATTGATTATACAGCTAACAAATTGAGCAAAATTGTGTATAGACCAAGGGTGTTTCACATATATCTCAACAAAGATTCAGTAAAAATTTTCTACTTAGCCAATTTTGAGTCTGTAGCTAGATATGGAATCATATTTTGGGGATGCTATAGAAATAATAAAAAAATATTTGTAATTCAGAAAAAGAGTATCATAATGATGAATGATTTGAAGTATAATCAATTGTATAGACATATTTTCAAGAATAATAGGATGAAGACGATATATTATTCATTCTATTGGAAAATAGACACCTGTTCTTCCTACGGAACAAGAATAAATGATTTTGTACTTCGTATACATAGGTTAACTATAACTGAAAAAATATCCTCATTACATGTCAATGAAGTTCCATAATGAATTACCTTATTCAAAAAACACACTTCATTGTGAGAAAATCTCATGATAAAGTATGTTTATAAATACGTTACTTACCAATTTTCATCAAGTATCGAGTCCAAGAATCAAGCGCAGTGAGCCAAGAATGACTTGATTCGGCAAGCCAGAATAATTTTTAGATTCGAGGGTAGAGAGGGCACTGTTTTCCAAGGACTTCAATAATCAGAAAGACAATCTTGATAGAGCGGTCTGGAAAGAGTCTGTGGAGTTCAAAAACAAAATCTTGATATCTCAACGTCTCGCTAGAAGCTGAAAACTCTAAGACAAATATCGACTTGCTCTGCTGGTCGAGAAGGACTACATCAAGCTTATTAGCTTGTATGAGCCTGAGGGGTGGGAAACGAATACTTACAATTAATTTGGCACTTCTCATGCCACTTCTGTACATGCTGATAGCAAGTGCATTAGGGTCTCAGACGCCTCGCGACAGGCCCTGCACTTTGTGCCAGGAACTTCTTTACTCATCATACTGCTACAGTGGACTGGCAGGTCAGTTTATGACTGCAGCTCACTCGACCGGAGTAAAGCGAAAGTCGGGCGCTTTGATAAGCCAAGGTCTTCAGTGTCATTGGAGAAGACCCAATGCATTGGCTTATCCTTGTGTTGTTGCAGAAGTGTGGTGATCTCTGCGGCTTTTATATGCTCTTTTGTTGAACGGGTTTTAACTCAGTGTCAAAAAATAAACCGAGTTCATCTGCTGCTCGGGCAGCTGCCCTTGAGAGAAATGCTGCAATTTCTGCTCTCTCATTGTCGCAGACCACGAAGAGGAGGAAATCCAAATTCCTGACAACTTCACAGGATCCATCCAGTACCATTCTGTCATATAGATACTCCAAACTCAAAAGTCCACGGCCTCCCTGTTGTCATGGGAAGAACAACCGTGGAACGGATGATTTGGGATGCAAACTCCTATGGAGATCAATCATTTTCTGGGTTTTACATCGAGTTAATACAGTTCCTCCCGAGTCCACTTCACTACTCCAGAGGAGTCGAGTGAGATTGGGACGGCAAGCATATTTTTTACAGTTCCGATAGTTCCGATGACCAGATCTGTCGGAGTTTGCTGGATATTTGCCACGGAGGGAGTTCATTATTGCTGTTACTTCTTGTGAATGGCGTTGTTTCACCCCTAGGTAAGCATACGTCTCCCCGGCATCCAAATGGTGTAGAAGGTTTCCATTTACGAGCTGCACATTTACGAGCTGCTCATTGCACATTTGTCTATCCCAAATTTCATATCGATAGCATACGTGTACTCTTCCACCACTCTCAAAGACTGATGAAGGTCCTTCTCTTCAGAGGAATAAAGTTCAAATTCATCTATATGAAACAAATGGGTGACCTTGTTCCTCCTTCGGGGGTGCCACAGTTTTACCCTCGAGTATTTCTACATGCAATGGGCAATAGCAATAGTGAGATGCAGAAGAGAAGGGCACTGAAGGAATCGCCCTGAAATACACCCCCCCCGAAAGTGACCGACTCTGTTTGGACTCTGGCTTGACCAAATGTTATGGTGAAGCGGGTCCGCCAGAGTGGTATCAGATATTCAAAGCATTTCACTATTTTGTCGAGTACCGCAAGGGGTCTGAGCAAATGAAAGATGAGATCATGCGATGTTGTATTAAATGCCTTGTGGTGAGCGATCCAGGCCATAGAGAGGTTACGCTTCTACTGTATCGAGTCCTGCGTTATACATTTATCGATAAGCAGGTTCTCTCTACACATCCAGCGATTCCTCTCTTTGAATCTCTCTGCTCCTATATCCGTTCGAACGTTCATTCAACTGCGGGAAGTATTTGTGTGTATAAGATGCTTGAAACCAATTATAACACGAGTTTGATCATGTTATCGATCTGTAATCCTTAGTAATCGACAAATCTCTGCTTCTGAGGATAAGAACGGTTCGCTCCTCGACAAACCAATCCGCAATTGGCTGCTCTTCGTCCAGCCATGAGTTGAAAACTCTGGGCAGATGGCAGTGGGTGCTTGGTAGTATTTTGCATCAATAAGTGTACAGCTCATCTGGACCTGAAGCAGTAAAGTTCTTGGAACCCACAAGGGATCTTCGAACGTCATCCGGGGTTATCGTGTTGCGCATTTCTTTGAGGTCAGGTTGTCTAAGCTCTTTGCTAAAAGCTTCGAACTGCGCTAGGGCTAGCGTGTGTTAGTTGAGTGGCTGCGGGTGTTCATTAATGTCCTTCCAGAAGGATTTCACGTGATCAGCGGTCGGCGGATCATTCAGAACACCTGAAGGCTCTTGTGATAAGCGAAAAAGTTTATCGCGGAACCTAATGTTGTCTGCGATACTTCGCGCTCGCCTCACTTCTTAGCAGTTATAAGCATACGTATCCTATCAAGGCAGTGCTGTTTGGTGGTCAGCAGCACGCCTTGAATCAAAGTGTGATGGATATGTCGTTGTTTGTCGGTTATTTGCCGCACTGCGGCGATGAAAGGCTTGTTGGCCGCCCTGTAATCCACCACACATCAAATACGAGGCGCCTCTTGAGTTGCCGACGTAACCTTATCCTCTATCTTGTGTACACGCCGTTCAGTCCCCGAATCGCAAGGCCGGGAATTCGTCCTTAAGATTCGGAAAGTGATTAAACGACGCTATACACGGCGGTGTTGATATGCTAGATGCAGAGCATGCATTCTTGCTATATACCCTCGTCGCGCAGGCTCACTACTATCGTAGCAATGCATAAGGCAACCTCTCACCGCATGCGACCACTCAAAGCATCCGTTGTCATTGCCAGGGTTGTCATCGGTAGGCAAATCATCGTTATGAGCCCCACCACCTTGCCTCTGATCCCTCCGAGTTGGTAGATTGTGGAGGCCCCTTCCTCCATTCTCAGGAACCAAGTTTTGGGTCTAATGGGTGGTTAGCCCTGTGGACTCACGGCCAGTATCGAACGGAGATTAGAGTTCTTTTTCCCGGGTGCGCCTGAGCTGTCGGTCCGGTTTTGCACCAGTTGCTCTGGTAAGTGGTGGCGCAACTCACCAATGGCCTCAGGTAGTAGTGGTAGGTGTTATTATTTTCATTAGTTGCTCTGAAATCTGTACTGAGACACCACTGAATAATTATTTGCAAATATTGTGATTAACTCATATAGTACAGTGAAAAGAGAAGTGGTCCCGGCACAGTCCACTGCCGTACGCCTGTTTCCAAGTTATCGATCAGCTATTGATTCATACGCTTTCCTCACTGAAATCATAGCCATATTTGAGGAGGCAGGATCAGTAGCCTATGAAAAAACTTCCCAAATAAAATAGTGGGACACAAGGCTAAAGAAGTTACTGTTTGAAGCACATCCACAGTTTCTGGCATTAGCCGTATGATCATTCGAAACATTTCGAAATGAATTAATCTCATTAACAGTATGAAATTCATATTGTGCACGAATTGAATAAAAACGATTTTCCATATATCATATAAAAATCCACAACAGAAAAGTTATACGTGTTTGCTGGAATTTATAGTGACTGTGTTTATGAACACATAAACACAGTCACTACATACATAAACACAAACACATATATCTACATATACATATATAAATATGTACATAATTGAATTATAATGGTAAATAAAATGAAAAAATGAGATCAGAAATTGAATTAGAGGAAGAAAGCAGACACTTTCTCAATGAATTTCTCTTACATGATTGTGCAATTTGAATTTTGTTTTTTGATTTATTGTTAGTTTCTCTGAAAGATTATTATGTTTCAACCTCTTAATGAAATATTCATTTTTGGGCGATGATTTGACTAGCAGTTTTTTTTGCTTATCTTGTATTATAGTCATGGATGGTATTTATTTGATTGAAATCCAAATTCGAATGTTTTTGATTTTTTTTAACGGAATAGATGAAACAACAAATTTTCATTTCAAAAATAGACTGAATATCTGAAAGATCCCGTGGTATATATAAATTTGACTTAGGTTTGAATATACAGTTTATTATTTCATTTTGCAGTCTCATGAGAGGAATAATTGTTGATAAATTAGCTGCTCCCCCAAATTGAAATCAAATGTTTTAGACAGGAATATACCAAAGAGAAATATATACATTTGAGATATTTTATTCCAATGAAATTTCTAAACTCGAATAATATTCCCATAATTTGCCCGATTTTCTTTTTCAACATCTCAATAAGAGTATTCCATCAAAGACTTTCATCAAGGTATATTCCTGAAAATTTTGTATTTTGACAATATTCAATCATTTTGTTGTTGAAAGTCAAATTCTCTTAGTTTGTAATTTTGTTCTTGGTTATCAACATTAAAGAAGACTTTCCATAATTCAAACTCAATTTATGATAATTCAACCAAGAGGTTAGCAATACAATGTCATCTTGTTATTGTGAACTTCTTTAGTATCATTAGAAAAATAAAGTAATGTTGTGTTATCCGCGTATGACTCAATATTTTCTTTTAACAATGATTTTGAAACAGAATTTATGTAAATCAAAAATCAAGGGTCCAAGGGTGTGCCAATGAACTGGCATTTTTTTTTAGACATACAAACTGTTTTCTGTTAGATAACTAATTT
>WOGO01007644.1:0-11041 GCA_015342085.1 Leptinotarsa defecta
AATGATTTTAGCTATATTTTGAAATGTACGTAATGATGTAATGATAGAAGTGAATTGTAATGAAATCATTACAATTGTAATGATCAGCACAACGCTGCTCATTACCTATTTTCATGTTACTTGTGAACCAAAGATGGCATATGCTAGGAGGAACAGCTGCCAATACCGGTTGAACGGAATTCAGAAATTAGCTTTGAACAGCACTTCATAGATGTCACATTTCATCATATCATATATAGAATGGGTACATGCACAAATGACAACTTGACTTTCTATACAGGGTGGAGACGCCAAGATAATGGAGTTGGAAGAAGAATTGAAGGTAGTAGGAAACTCCCTCAAATCTCTAGAAGTATCCGAAGAAAAGGCTAACCAGAGGGTAGAGGAATTCAAGAAGCAACTTAAGAGTCTCACCGTCAAGCTGAAGGAAGCCGAAGCGCGCGCTGAATACGCCGAGAAGACGGTGAAGAAACTGCAGAAGGAAGTCGACAGACTCGAAGGTAAAAGAGAACGTCTGAGAATTTCGCTGCAGCTGCTTTTCATATTCTTCGCTTGGCTTTAATCCGGTGCTTTTTGCTTTTCAGATTTTGTGCTCAGGGAAAAGAACAAATATTTTGGCATTGTCACAGACATCGACAAAACCTTTGTCGAAATGTCGTCGCTTGGGCAAAAGAAATAAGCTAGTTTACTTTATAGTTACTAACACCATTGTATTGATTCCGACTATTTATAAACCCGAAAATCTTCCTCAGACATTTATCATTAAGACTGACTTTCTCAGAAGTTACTTATAAAATGAAAATGTTTCGTACAAGGTTGATATTTAGTTCAGTTCAACCATCAATGTACGATTTATTCGCAAAACTATTAGTCCGTCACTAGATTTGCCCAAAGAATCACTAGATTCTTCTGAAATTCACTAGATTGGTCCAAAATGTCACTAGATTTCTTCAAAAATTTATTAGATTTTTCTTAAAATTCACATGGGTAAATGAGGATTTCGATTTTCGTACTCTCACCATATGAATCTTGGAGAAAATCTAGTGAATTTTTGGAGTAATCTAGGGACTTTTTCAGGAAATCTAGTGACTATGGACAGTTATAGTGACTTTTCGGCAAATCTAGTGACTTTTTGAGCAAATCCAGTGACAAAAATGACATGTTGGACCTGCTTTTTTATTATAGAGATCTAAATGGGAAAATGGTCGTTTCGGTCCTAGCTCTCTCATAGCATATCTACTTGTTGCCCTAATTATTATTACTGGTATAAAAAAAACTCATCGTGTGAAATGAAAATGTATAATTTTAGTACTTTGTGAGTGTGAAGATTATACGATATTGACATCTTACAGTTAGAACTTGAACTAAATTGTCGCAAAAATATAAAAATTCACTCATTTTGATAATTGCCATTTGGAAAAATGGAAAAATGGAACGTATATGGAGACTTACTTTTATTCGAACATTAATCTATTTTTCACAGCTTTCTTGATGATGTGATAAGAAATTTGAATTCACTACTTTCCCAAAACAACATTTGAAGTTTTTCTTTTTTTTTTTGAAAAATACATTCAAGAAAATATCCTAAATTATTTCAATCTTTTCAAATATACAAGTCAATTCTAAAATCTTAAAACTCCTGTTTTCCAATTTTTATCCAAATGATACTGTAAATCAAATTGAAATTGTAATATTTCAACATATTTTAACCCCGTTAATCTTTGTCAATTACAAATGTCTGCAGGAAGATTGACGTTTCTCAAACACAGTCAACAACGATATCTCTGTTATTAAAAAAGTAAGAAAGAAGAACCGACAGACAAAAGATGAAAAGCCAAGCGGTGTTTGAAACCACCCCCAAAATAGAACTCTTGAAAAATTTGCGTAATGTTATCCTCCATAGATTATTTTGATTTTTTATCCAGTTTCACAGTCGCTCGAAAAAGTAAGAAGGTGTTTTTTTCGGGAGTGGTGGAAATCATAACACTTTCTTAGGCTTCTCGAAATAGAATGTTTTTCAAAAGTGCTTTCATTTCCTTTGTTTGTCTTCGGTAGTTTTTTAATACTTTCATCAATTCTCAGCTTAATGGTACATCAAAATTTTTCCGCATCAATACAATATTAAGGCTTCAGTTGGCTTTTTTAATTTTGTATATTAGCTAACAAAAATGTAACCTGTAAATAAAATAGCTTTATTTTGTATATTACTTGTAACCATATTCGTAAGCTCTCATTATAGCCTCGTAGTTAGAACAGCTAATCAATCGAAGCACAATTTCGCTAACTGCGGATGTTTACGCTTCTTGCATTACGCCAAAGTTCGAACTGGTAAGTTTACTGTATGTGTTTGCCGCATCTACTAACCAACCTACATGTTATCGGGTAATACAAATCAAATGGTTCAAGTATTTGCGTTCCATGTCATTTGACAGTTCTCATCTCAGAGTAACAAAAGACAATAGAGAGGCGTTTTCCATCCTTACATTGAAGGCAGCATAACTTTGTTTATTTACGGTAAGTAAGTTGGACCATAAAACAGTGGCGGTCGGTTTAGTTGAAAACCGGAGGGATATTAAATATTTATAAAATAAATCATTTCAGGTGAAACTGTATTGTGTTCAAATAGTTCCTTCAGGAAATTTGATTTATTATTTACTAATGATTATGGAAATGGGGCCAGTTTTTCTACCAGCTACTAGATTTTCATTTATGTATGACTTTCTAATAAAGCGCGTGGTTTACTGGTTAAAATTAAATAATTTCAAATGAACTAATTTGTAACGATGATAATTGTTAATTTCAACAGTAATGAACTATGCTTCATAAAATCAGATGAAGAAATTTGTGATTTATACTCAGATTTGATAAACAAGTGGTACGGTTTGTGAGGTCCGATATAAAGAATTTTCGATTAGAAATCATGAATATTTGTGGTATTATTCTGTGATATTATTCTGTGATTTCATTCAAAATTGGTATCTGTGGTTCTTTGTAGACCGACATTATGAAAGAGATATTTTTTATGTTTGTAATGATCATTTTTTTGATTTCATTCTTATAAATGAAGTTTTTGAAACTAGGTTTACATTATTTATAATAATAATAATCGGCTTTATTCATCGAATAATTAAAAATTAAACATCATTATTCGACAATCATTATTTGACATATCCCAACCAAAAAGAGGTTGAAAAAATGACAACCATAATTTCTTATTGAAAATTGTCTGTATGCAACTCGAAAGCCTCATGCAAAGAAAGAAAAACCAAAACGGAGTTCATATTCTTTGTGTGACGTAAGTTAGTTGTTAAGTGAGCAATAACAGATATAACACCGGTCGCACAAGAATAACTATTTAGTATATGAACTAAACATCGAGCAGGAAGATATGACCTATCGCACACATATATGAAAAACATATTTTTCATTTTTGAATACAGTTTTTTTCATTCACATTAATGATTTTTCGTAATTACAGAATTCGTCAGCATGAATTATTGAAAAAAAAAAATTAATTTCGACCCAGTAAACCACACGCTTTATTATCAAGCCATACATAAATAAAAATCTAGTAGGTGGTAGAAAAACTGTCTTCATTTCCATAATCATTAGTGAATAATAAATCAAATTTTCTGAAGGAACTATTTGAACACAATACATTTTCACCTGAAATGATTTATTTTATAAATACTTAATATCCCTCCGGTTTTCAACTAAACAGACCGCCACTGTTTTATGGTTCCGCTTACTTCAAATGTAAACAAACTCTCCATAACCTCTCATTACCGGCCACCCCCCTCACCTGTAAGTAATACAGAAAAGGATAGAACGATAACCGTTTCAAAACACATGTATTAGTATAGGCACCGTACAGGCATGCCAACTCTATGTCTTATTATTACTCTGAGGTCGTCACCAATAAACCCTCCAGTCCTGAGTTATTCCTTAGTCTCAGGGTTAATCTTTGCTATATTCGATAGTTACAGAGTTGCGGAATAAAACATTGTTAGTATTGTGTATCAGTCTCATCCTCATCAGTATTCGAACCAAGGGAGTCTTTGGTGACCTTTTATTATATTATATTGATGACCGCTCAAGATGTATTACATATATGAAGTTGTTGCTGTTTTGTCATTACTGTAGAAAGGAATCAGCTGCTCATTTTTAGCAAACATTTAATAATATATTCTAATGTATGCTAAAAAGCCTAAATGTTATCAATTTCATTGGCTAGTTGTCCCAATACAAGCATGATTATCTTCTAGATAATTCCAACTTTTGTTGAAGGAACAGCCCAACTGTATTTATCGTTACTCTCTACAAATGTATTACCAAAGGAATATTTGCTGTTTATTTTATTTGGGTTTTGCTAAGAATACACGAATGAATGGAACATAATCATTAGGTTCAAGTGTTTGAAGTTCCTTGAGTATGCAATGAAAAAATACATGTGAACTTGTGATTTTGAACTGGGGATTATTACCAAATTTGGACTATGTACTCGAAATTCAAGTGTTTTCAGGAAATAATAATTTGCGGCTCTTTCACCCCACGTAGTCATATGTTTCTATTAGATGAAAATTATGTAGGGCTTTTCATTAGACGAGAGGGATCTCCTTCGTAACAAAGTTCGCAATGGAATACACACTTGGATCAGCCTGTATGAAGTCACTCACGTGAAATTCCGTGTACAAAGTGAATCTTCAGTTATTCAATCAATCGAATGTTTATAGTGAATCGTACAGTGTCCCCTTCTTCCGTGTCGCTAGCCTTGTCACGTTTGCCCAACATTCGTTTTGAATTTTTGTAACGTTGTCTCAGATCTGAATATGAACTAAAATTGTTATTTTGCCTGTTACAGACGAACTTGGAATCAACAAGGACAGGTACAAGTCCCTCGCCGACGAGATGGACTCCACTTTCGCCGAACTTGCCGGTTACTAATCTCTTCTTCCATTTTCGAGATCTGCGCCAACGCATCTTCATCTCCGTGTGGTGTAGAATGTTTACTAATTATTATTTATATATTGTATTTCAGACGTTGCGATAAACAAAAATAAAAGTTTCGCTGACCCGCGAGCTCATGTGCCCTTTTGTCTAGTCGTTATTGTCATGTTCGCGGTCACAGAACCGTTCAGTTGATTTGAATAAAAATATTGTATTATTTTCGATCGCTTGGTTTTAGTTACCGTCTCCTTAATCTCAGGTTGAAGTGACAAATCTACCATCTGACACGTACCAAAAACTGAATGAGTTTATCAGAGATATTGAATATTTTAATATCCCCCGTTGAACAATCTCGCAAAAGTTCGACTTTTGAGGGTTTTCGTTCATAGGGGGCAACACCAGTGCACTTGAAAACTATTTTTTCAATCTATGTATATCTGAAATATCAACAAAAATTTAAACTAGCCTCAACAATATGTGAATTTACAAGCACAACATGAGAATAATCTCTAAGGTTACAAACTAGTCCATTTCGAGCATTCATTACACATAAATGAAGATATTCTTTGGATTTTGTTGGTATTACCGTTGTTTTAAAGAAATAAGTTGTACTCTTCAAAAAACGGTATTACCACTGTGCTGACATCTAGGATAAATATTTCAAGGCTACAGCTCGGAAAAGAGCAATATTTAAAAGAATTCTAGAAAGTAAAAATCTACCAATTGAAAAAGTGTGTATCTTTCACTACTTCCCAATAGATGGCGGCACGTTTGAAGTTTTCTTGAATGTAATAGAAATGAAAGCACTTACAGTTTGAAATTATTGCATACACTATAAGTTTAGCCAGTGGTGGAAGGGTCGAACTCGATTGTGCCTCAAAATTATCCCTGATTATGAAAAGTATAACAGTTTGTCACTTTATCTGACATCTAGGAGAAATAATGTTGGACAATAATAGTTCAGAAATGATACTATATGCAGAAGAATTCTATAAAGAAACAAAATCTACTGATTGAAAAGGTGGGTATCTTCTACTATTTTCCTATAGATGGCGGTACCTTCTCAATTCGCTTCAATAAAACAGGAAGTTATAGTATTTTGGTTAAAGAGCAAAGTGACATTATAGACGTTTGATTAACAAGCGTACAGAGTTGAAGATTTACTCTTAATAAAAATCTGTTCAATATTTGATAAGGAAATTCAGACACATGCAAGAAAAAATACATAGAACTTGATGATTTACTATCGAGTGGCAAACAAATAGTTATTTTTGCAAAAAATTGCACTTGGCGGTTTTGTATTTCAACAAGTATCAAAAAACATAAACAATACGTTGGGAAAATAACCAGTAAAGCTATATGAAAATATCTTTTATGGAAAAGTTATAACGATAAACTAATATTCATTCAATAATCAACCTGGCTAAAGAGAGAGTTATTTAATAATGGCTCATTTGAACCTCAAACCACCAAAGCATATAGCACGCTTCTAATTTGACGATTCTGAGTTTTGAATTCTGACAGTTATCTCCTCAAATGTCACAGGTGTTATGTGTCACTCATAGATAATATGTCAAAGTATTAACAGAACTCACAATCCATTGGCGTCCCTCTCATTTAAAATATATACTCGTTACAAAACACCAACAAAATTATTCCAATTTTCAATGACAGAAAGAAATTACTCTATAAATCATCACAAAAACTAGTAAATCCTAGTAAAATATTCTAATACTATTGCAAATGTAGTAATTACGCGAAAATTAGCATCACTGTTGGTATCTGTTTGGTGGTAAAACCTTGACGCTTTTCTCTCATTCAGCCACCAGATTTTTCCTGCAGAAAAAAACTACTTTCAAAGTTATCGATTTATAAATTCAAGAACGACAGAAAAAAATTAAGCTTTGAAATACCCAAAACCATCTTTAGGAAGAAAAACTGTGCCTGTCGATGAAAACTACAAACTTGCAATTCGAAAAACAGTACGTTCATTTTATTTTAAGAAAGAAATATCGACCCTCGACAAAATAATAGGAGCCTTCAAAGAGGACCGAAGTAGGTATATCTCCATAAGGAATTACATTTCAGATGATTTGCTAAGGCGGATAAGAGAGGCGGGGAAGAGAATAGAAAGATTCATTACCTGAAACATGGTGGCAAGACAAAAACAATACAACCTCAAGTCAAGCATTTTCAGAAGGCCTGCTTACCGGATTAAAGTCGCCTTCTGGAAAAGAAAATCGATTGATTATTATCCACATTGGAAGTGTTGATGGTTTTGTTGAGGACGGTTTATTGATATTTAAGTCTCAACATTCTGGCAATTACCATTTGTTGAAGGACACAACACAAGCACTACAGGAAAATAGGGCTGAAGAAACTGCTTATTTGTGACCCCACACTCCACTTTAAAAAATGTCTATACCCAGGCGCCTATTTTTAAAAAGAATAAAATAAAATTTCGGTCGTTCCTGACTGCGACTCTGTACAAGCAGCCTTGTCTGGGTCATCACGTGTGACGGATAATGCAAGTTATCGTTCCAGAAAGTTTTAAAGAATACTAACTAATGCATAGAAAAAAACGGAACACTCTGTTCTCGTTTTGCATTTATAATTACCATTAATTACTTTTTACTACTAGAAAACAGAGTGTAGAGAGAAAAATCATAACTGACAACAGAAAGGAAAAGGCAAATGTAAACAGAATTCCGATCTGCAGAGACAAGTTGTGTTGTTAAAAGGATAGACATTAAAATCTCAACATAGACACACAAAAATTAGTTTTTTTCATGAATTCGTTTTTTAAATATTGAAATATTTTTCATGTGTTAAATTCGTCCTCTTTCTTGCACTTTACCGGCCTATACTTATTTTTTTATCGATTTATTGGAATCTCATTCACTATCTACCCAAAATATATTCGTCTCATCTTTCACAACATTAAAATTTTATGAAAATTACAGGGGTTTGTTTCACAGGATTTGTCACGAAACTAAGACGATAGACTCTAAAAATGCGGCTACTCTTTTAAAACTCCATGTGCATTATTCCTATCAAACTTTTAGTAACATTCACAAAGTCTCAACACATTCAGTGAATGAGCGAGGAAACTAAATACCATTCAATGCAAAATCCCAACATGAAAATTGACACATACCAATGCGAATTGTTCAGTTATATAAACCGTTGTTCAATGTGCTTGACACGATATTTATAACATGGAATTAACAACATGGTAAATATTTGGATAATCGTTCTGTTAATATTTACACAGTGCAATGATCAAGTTGATAAGTTTATTAAGAATGATACAGTTCATCAGTGGTGTAGAAAAAAGAGGATGAACCCAATTTTCGTTCCCTTTCGTCTTCCAAGTTCCTCATAGTATCACTAGTTATTGAAACCAGACCCCAAAGAAGACGCTTCCGTGATCTAACACCAGACAGCGTTGTTTCGACCTGCCACGGGTGTCATCAGTAGTGCCAGATGCATTGGTGGGCCAAACTGTCCCTGAATGACAAGCCTAAGCAAGAGAAGTCGATATCTTTCCTAACGAAGCATCAATTCACGAATGTTTGAAAATGTTAGGAATCATACGTTAAAAGGTAAGACTTCGTTAATCCTTAGCTCCCACAAGTTTCGACTTTTGAGAGTCGTCGTTCGTAGGGGAGCGACAACTGGTTAACAGAAAAACCAGATTGTAAACAGAACAGAAACAGAACAGATTGACAATGTTTCAAAGTGAATTTTATTAGTTCGGACTTCCATTGTCTGATATTACATATAATGATTTGAAATCCCTGAAAGAACTAATATAAAAAAAGAATTAAAAATAAACAGCTGAAAATAACAATTATATTGAGCAAACAAACCTGAAATGAAATAATACTGAAATAAAATACAAGTAAAAATGAAACAAATTGAACAAAAAATTAAATTAAAAAAGTTAAGAGATTTCAAGCCAAGTTAATTCACGACGTTTCGAGTGTTAGTATCCACAATCGTCTTCGGGTGATGACTGGACGAATTCCTCCGTGAGATGACTATTTATAGGTCATTTGAGAACTTTCACTTATCTCCGCTTTCCTTTTTCCGCTTCACCGGTGGGAGATGACCGTTTGGCGGGAGTTGGCCATTTTTCACTCGATTATGGCTTCCATATGTTGCCTATCTCTGCGCAAGCTTGGCTGAATACATTGTTGGACAACATGTATGCGGCTTCTTTGAATTTCCTCCTTAACCAATATTCATCCCTGGGTATGATCTCAGCTTGGGACCACTCGATGTTATGTTGATGGGTCCAAACATGCTCTGCTATATATGTGTGTTTCTTGTGCTCGGCAATGCGAACATTCAATGGCCTCTTAGTTTCACCACTATAAGATTTTCCGCACTAACAGGGTATCCGGTAAATGCAATTCTTGGAATCGCAGTCCGCGTTTGGTGGCCTGGTTTTCGTGAAGCTGCTACGGATGTGTTACCGGATCTGAAGCAGGTTCTGATGTTGTACTTGAAACCAATTCTTCTTTTCTTCTTCGATAATCCTCTGATGTAGGGAAGTGCAAGCACTGGTTGTGACGGCTTCTCTTCCTTGCCAGGCTCCTGCTGTCTTTTAGCCAAAGTCTTTTCTACCATCGCTTTGGAGTAGCCATTCCGTTGAAGATCATTTTTGATGATGTCTAGTTCCTTCTCGAGAACTTCCTGCGTATTACAGAGCCCGGTCTAATAGAGTCTTGATGATTCCACTTTTAGTCAATTGATGGTGGTTGGATTCGTGGTTCAGATACTGTCCCGCATGAGTGGGTTTTCGGTATACAGACGTTTCCCATGTGTCAGCCCTCTTCACCCATACGTCTAAGAATGACAATTCGTTGTGGATTTCCTTCTCCATTATGAAAGTGATGAAAGGTCTTATGCTGTTGATGTGCCAGCCTACCAACTTTTCAGCTCATCTGTACATCTTTTCTATTATAGTATGCTTCACTCTAAATGGTATTAGCTTATCAACTGCAATAAACTACCTGCTTTAATCCCATTGTGTAGTGTAGTGTAGGGTAATATTCCCTTCATTTGATTCTGCTTTTACAACTTGAGAGTTTAATTGGTTTTATTATAATCGTTCAGCCAATGACCGTGAAACCTACTATACCAATCTATCTACCCATGATTTCTGTCAGACATTCGAGTAAGTAATAATAATAATAACAATAATAATTTGCTTTATTGCCCATAGAACATTAGGTTTTATTGACAAAGCTGCAAATTTTCATCAGTCATCATAAAAATAAACATATATATCTACACACACATATGGCTTTATACAACAGTGTGACCGATTGGTAATAGTTGGAAACAAAATGAATAAATTCACTGGTATATAATTTCTATAAATAAAAAAAAACACTCTTATTTGAAGTTGAGATTCTTAGCGACTGGAGAAATGTATAGTAAAATGGATTAACGGGGTGTCTCAGACAAAAATAAAAATAATTGATTTCATCTTCAACTCAAGTTATTTCTCTTTCGAAGGTAAATACTATAAACAAATTCTTGGTACACCAATGGGAGCTACTATTTCTCCTATTATAGCTCAATACGTAATGGACGATCTTTTTGAAAACATACTTCCCAAATTGAGTTTTGAAATTCCCTTTTTAAAGAAATATGTTGACGATGTCATCTGTGCAATACCTTATGACAAATCTAATGAAATTCTTGATGTTGTCAATAGATATGATAAGAAGTTACAATTCACTATCGAAATAGAAAATAATCAGACCCTTCCTTTTCTTGATACAAGAGTTATTCGTAAAACTGATAATTCCTTGATTACAGATTGGTATGTCAAACCTACTAATTCAGGAAGATATATCAATTACTATTCCTTTCACAAAAAATCAGTTAAAATTAATTTAATACTCTGTTTGAAAAAAAGAATAGAAAAATTAGTACACCCTTCCCTCAAGCAAAAAAATCTCAGACTTCTTAGAGACATACTGATCGATAATTCTTATCCCAGAAAACTTCTTAATAAAATAATTTTCAATACTGGCAGTAATACAAATTCTGATGTAATTAACAGAAATGTATGTAA
>WOGO01007645.1:0-11040 GCA_015342085.1 Leptinotarsa defecta
AACACAAACTGAACTTCGTCCCCAACAATGGCGTCCGCGTGCCTTCTTTGTGGACGGTCGCTGTCAACACATCCGTCCACCACCACATCAGGAACGAAACTCCTAGGGTAGGGTTAAGGTAGGGTTGAGTGTTGAGTGAATGGAGGATTCTCTCTCTCTCTAATTTCATAACCTATGCTTCTCTCTCTCTCTCTCTCTCTCTATGATAATGGTTTTTGCTTCCATTCAGGCGCTATACACGTTTGCTTCTCATTCGAGCGCATTTGACCAAGCTCCTCCTATACATAGTGAACAAAAGCTTCGTTCGAGGGCGCAGCGATCTTGCACAAGGCAACGCCTTCGCATAAAAATAGCACAAATCGACAAAACCACTAAACACATATCTATTATCGAACTGAAGATACCGTCGAATCCTTCGACATCTAGCCTGGTTACTGGCGAAGTGGGCCGCTAGTTCTTTCAATACGTCTTTCACTTCAATATTCATTCGACTTAACTTTATTTTGGAATAAACCTCTTTTGTGGACTCCGTTCCGACCACGACATCCACGTGCCATCTTTGAGGGCAGTCGTTATTGGCACAATCGTCCTCTGTGGCGATCTGAGAGGATTGTTACAAATGGTAAATCGTCAAATTACAAAATTACCCACACTAGACATCATATTACAGTGTTGGCTACACTTGCTGTCGAATTTAATGTTCTACTCTAATGTCAAATTGTTAAAAATTTATTTATTCTAACATTCAATCAAATACATTTTTGCAAATCTAAATGTGCCTCTGAATATTAGTTGCGCAGTAGATCAGCCAGTGGAGTGGGCAAGAGCTCATCAACATCGAAGAACTACAACTAGTTAGGGTGTTCTGTGGTAGAACGCTCGGCTAAGTTCTGTGGAATAGATTACAGCATAGGCAGTTAATGTTGAGAAGTTTTTCTCGAAAACTCTACTAAAAATTATTTCGTGTTCTGTGTCAAAAGATATATTTTGAGGTTATAAAATAATAAATATTTGTTTAATTGTGCATGTTCCCGCTTGTTTTGTTTTAAAACATTTACCACTCATCTATTAGTTACATGAGCTTTATTTGCATATCGACATGCTACTAAATGACGCACAGACCTTATTCAGTCAACAAGGTGGATTTTGTGAGTGAAATATAAAGTTTTTTGTTGCAAAAAATGCCTGTTCATTCAGAAAAAAAATTCATTTTGCTTCAGAAGAACACTTTTATAAATTGTCTGGATGCGTATTAGAAATTATATTCGTTTAATTTTCAGCATATTGGCGAAATACTAATGTACCGATTAAGAGACTACGTTGTACGAGACAGAACTCATACTGCCAGCTTCTCCCCCAGAGCGAACAGGATGAACTCGTTAGAGACACTCCCATATTCACGTGCAAGTTTTCCCCACAAGAAGGGAATGAACATTTTCTGGCCCTAGCAAATGAAGATGGAAAATTAGCTGTTCACGATATTCAAAGTAAAGAAAGGTGAGATTATAGTAAAAGATTAACTTTACAAGTAAATAATTGAAATATAAGTGAAGTATTGTTCATTCAATATGAATTTTAATTTAATAGTAATTGAAGGATTTTTCAACTCTGAAGAATTTGCAGTGTTAATTGAAACCTAGCAAGATTTCAGTCATCCAAGTGTTTGGCTCATTACTAGTAATTATAAATGCGACAAAATGTATCTTTGTTCTCATTTGTCTTGGAGAACTCTGGACCAGTTCTGGAAACAAGTCCATAAGTCAATCACAGTCAACTATATTTCTAGGAATAAACTTAACTGAAGACTGAAAAATACATATCGCTGGAATATGTATAAAAAAAATCCATGCATTATCATTGTATAGAACCAGTTTTAAGGAAATCATTATGTAGCTGGTTCTTCTAACTCTAGTCTCAATCTAGATTACCTAATTATTGGCTGTAATATAAAATAAATTTTAATTTTTCCCTGACACTAAGTCGTAGTAATTATCATACCTACGAGGAGCGAGTCATTCACTTTTATTTTCTATTCAAATTTTATGTATCTAGAAAAGATAAAAATTTATTTTATATGAGTGGCTTGTAATATTTACAATTTTCATATTTTATTTTCTTCTGGTCGATTTATCAATGTATCAATTTTATGGCCCGATATAGCTTCTTTAGGCTCGAGGCCTATAACCATGATGACTGAGTCATCACCCGAAGACGATTGTGGATACTAACAATCGAAAAGTCGTAAAGTAACTTGATTTGAAATCTTTTTTACTTTTTGTTTATTTTTATTCTTTTTTATTCTTTTTTTATTCATTTTCATCTTGATTATTTTATTTGGTTATTATATTTTCATTATTATATTTACTTTTATTTGTTCTTTCATAAATTTCTAATCATAGTGGAATCATATTAGACAATGGAAGTCCGATCTAATGAAATTCCCAAGAAAATATTGTCAACCACTTTCGAAATACTATTTATGTATTTATGAATGTATTTCAGATTTATCGAGTTTTACTATAGAGTTACTTCTCAATATTTGGAAGCCTCTGTTTACTATCAACTATTTAAATAAAATCGCTTTTAAACTAATTTAAATAAGTCATGCTAACATTTTTTCTTCAGTACTGTTTTCGGTCTATTTAATTTTTTTATTAGATTTTATTGATGTGTTTCGTTTCTAATACTTGACACTATTAATAAAAAAAATTATTTCCTTGTATAGTGAATTAATCAACATTGATTTTCAGATATGGTGTACACGCACATAACAATGCAATCTTCGATCTGGCATGGATGTTCGACAGAATGAAACTTGTAACCGCTTCAGGCGATCACACTTCAAAGATGTACGATATCGGAAACGGAGAAATCACAGCTGAAAGGATGTTCTGTGGCCATACGAGATCAGTTAAAACGGTTGCCTTCCGTAAAGACGACTCTAACGTATTTGCGACAGGCGGCAGAGATGGAAATATAATTCTATGGGATACAAGAACAGAAACCAACAGCTTTATTGGTAGGGCAGATGGAATAATAAGCAACTCACATACATCCAGAGTGTTCACGCCTAGCAAATCAAGAAAAAAATTCAGCACTCCTACAAACTCGGGGACCAAATCTGTCACAGGGTTAGTATTCCAAGAGACGAATACTCTGATTTCTTGTGGGGCTGGAGATGGGATCCTGAAAATATGGGATCTTCGTAAGAACTATACCATCCATAAGAGGGAAGCTGCTCCAAAAACCACCATCCCCTATCCAGGCATCAGTGCTAAAAACGGATATAGCAGCATCATCATTGATAATGAAGGAATTAAGTTATATGCAAACTGTCTGGATAACACTATATATTGCTACAATGTAGGAGCTTACTCCAATGAACCTGTTATGAGATACACTGGCTACCAAAATAATACTTTCTATGTAAAGTCTTCCCTTTCAAAGAACAGTTCACACTTGATAAGCGGAAGTAGTGACGAGAATGCTTACATCTGGGACACCAAGTTGTCTAGGCCAATTGTTAAACTAACAGGACATTCAGCAGAAGTTACTTGTGTTTCCTGGTGCTCCAAAGATTTTCACATAATAACCTGCTCTGACGATATGACCCATAAACTATGGACTGTTGAACCCGAGGAACTGCCTGAGGATTGGGAAGTAAACGGTAGAGGAGAAGCAGAAGTATTGCCATTAAACGAGTATGGTAAGTGTTCAAATTCAGGGTCAGAGTGGGATTATGGATCTCTTACACCTAGAAAGCTGAATTCTGAGTGCAGTAGTTGTCATAAAACGATGACTGCTACCAGGTGTTGTGAAAATTGTGGCAGTAAGGTATCAAAACGCAAGAGTATTTTCAGACAGGAGAGTGCTAACAAAGTTTTCCACACAGAATTTGGCCCTAGAAGATTGTTTCCTCCCTCGAACAATCTGCAAAATTTGAACACTGAAAATTTGGCCAAGTCATTGGAAAATGGTAATTCTTCAGAATGTACGGAAGATTATGAACCGCCAACAAAAATGCCAAAATTATCGGATGCCTCTAATGCAAACTGCCAACTAAGTTCGCTCAGTGATAGTTGTGAATCCACCGAAGAAACTTGGCACCATAAAGAACTTCCTGCCAGCTCAACCGATGAAAATTTTGAACCACCTACAAAGTTACCGAGGTTGGAAATCATTTCTGAAGAGAGCGAAGTTATTTGCACCTCATCACCTACAATAAATTTACCTAATTTCGTGGTGGATGGAAGTGCACCCCACTTGACATACTCCCCTCCCAAAAAGAAGTCTCAGGATTGGTTGACAAGGATTCGAATAGAAAAAATGCTCCGTCAGGAGATGTATGACAAGACTGTAGGTGCCAGCTCACCTAAACTTAGTAAGCCTGAGAGTAATTCTAGAGGTAAAAAATGCTTGAATCCAAAGAGTCCCATTTTGAAGTATTTCAAAGTCACTAATAGTCCCCATAAGTGTGAGGGAGCTTGTTCCAAATATCAAAATTGCTCTTCCAATTTTAACGCAACTGACTTGAGAAGGAATGATTAGTGTACAAGGCTAGTTTGAATATCAAAATTGATATAATTGAACTTCACACTTTCTTTTCACATGAAATTCTGTAGCGACTGTTACTTCACTTGACATGGCTTAAAAATTATGGTACAATAACTCGTGAATTTTGAAATACCATTGCTCTATATGGAGTATTAGTGAATAAGTGCTACAAACTTTAGGAGGTGATTCTG
Source organism: Leptinotarsa defecta (assembly GCA_015342085.1). Classification (NCBI taxonomy): domain Eukaryota; kingdom Metazoa; phylum Arthropoda; class Insecta; order Coleoptera; family Chrysomelidae; genus Leptinotarsa; species Leptinotarsa defecta. Next base: position 4,746 of record WOGO01007645.1, read on the forward strand.
CATAGAAAAATAATGATAGTTTGCTATACAGCTTTGGTCTGCAAATGGTTCTTTTTCAGAGATACGGGGTGTTAAAGTTTGTCTTGAAAACTGACTATTTATGTATTGCTTGCATTTGTTGACGTAAAATTTAGAATTTCATGTTCATTATTGGCGCCAAACGGGTATAGAAAAAAATTGAATGCCACTGAGATATTTTAAACTGAAAAACATTTTTCAACTCCTCGTTCATTCTCACTCTATCTATAAATGCCAATGTGATTACTGAATTTCACACATAGCTGTATATATCTCTTCTTGAACATGTTTCAACTTACTTACCAATACTTTCAGTATTGTGACACCCGAAGATGCTACTGAAGGATGAAACACGTGTTGTTTTGTAAACTGCTTTTCAAAATCTCACAATAAAGTGTTATTGAATTTTGTTACAATTTGTTGACCAAAAGTATAAATGCAAATGAAAACATGAACAAAATTAAAATTTTTCAAATTTCATCTGAAAGCATAAACGCCTTATCATCTTATTATTATTTCAGTAAATATTAAGAATAATAATTTTTCAGCAAAAGGGTTATTCAAACTTTTCGTCAAGTAATGTCCACAAAATCTGTCAACAACAGATAAAAATAATGAACAAATTTATTGAGACTACAAAGAGAAACTATCTCAATGTTTGAACTGAATATTATTTCCAACTTTCTCAAGCAAGAGATAGCTTTGGATAGTTTCAATCTATAATTACTTCAAATAAACTACGAATAAATAACTGAAAATATATTTTTGAAGTTGCAAAGCAAGACTAATGAAAAAATGAACGTAAAGAAGCGTTTAAAAAATCCTTGTAAGCTTGTCAAACTAATCCATAATCGATTTCCCAAGTCATGTCGATTTTCAACTAATAGTTGGAAGTGAATCCAATATTTAAATGTGATAAAAAGGAACATTCTAGGGGTTTACAGCTACATAATTTTTATTTTTAATAAAGCTGTAGTAAGTGTAACCAAGCTTGAAGTTTAGATTAATGACATAGCGATCTAAATTGGTTGCCAACAATGTTCTTTTTCCCAAAAACTCGCGATTTATTATATAAAATGTATTTATTTTTGTTCTGAATAAGTTATTGTTTCATTTTCGTAAACAGATATGTAAATAAGTTTTGTAGATGATTGTAAATAAACTATTTTCGAAGCCTTTTAGTTTTATTCATTGATGTATTACGAAACCTCAAGTTATACCTTTTTACGGTTTTACATCCAAATATTTTGAAGATGGAGAAGACGTATCAAATTGATCAGGAACATTTTGAATTTTATTCTCAACTCCACAAATAAAAAAAAAATGTTAACTGATCTGAAATACTATCCAATTGCAATCATATTTTTATGAAGATACTTTTTTTTTGATAACAAATTTATGTTTCGTTACATCTTATTTCAATATGCCATTGCATTATCTATAGTAATATTAACGTCTATTTCTTCTTAAGCTCCTGTATAACATCTCATCAACCACTTTATCTTGTATTTCTTCACCTACTTAGCAATGTAATTTACAAAAAGTATGAATTGAATCGACCCACAAATTGAGCTTTGTGCCGTAATGTTTTATAAATACTGATTACAATTTACTATGTATTGCTCCCCTTTCCTGCACTTTGATTTTTAAATTCTGAACATGCATAAGTCTTTTATTGGTTTTTTACAAGGAAAACGCCTTCAAACCTCTTGAAAATATTTCTTTACTCAAAATTGATATCTAAAAACCAATTAACAATAACTTCAAAAGTTACCTAATTTTATTTTGTGGGGATTGATTTTTTTTTGAAGTTTCAATTTCTGAATTTGAGGCTGGCAGTACTCAGAACCAAAATATACAACACTTATTAGTTCGGTATTTTTTGAAACTCCTGTATAAATCGGTAGCTTATTTTGCCTCAATTAGATTTGGGTACAGATAACAAATTCCAGTAACTGGAATAATATATAAAATGATATCGTTTATATCTATTGAATATCAGAACATAATATTCTTTAGTCTAATTTATTGACAACCTTGAAATTATTTCCTTAAGCAAATTCAAAAAATGCAGAACAATACAAATGCATTGAATTTGATCAAATTCTGCTAATACAGTAATTACATCAAAAGTAGAGCAGAAATAATCTAATAGTTTACTTTACCTTCAACACCAGAACTGCAAAACTGTTATTGACGTGCATTTTACCAACCAAGTTGGCGTTTTAAGGAGATGAAGTTGTTACTTGTTTTGGATTCATTCTACGCATGAAGTAAATTACTATGAGCGCTTCAATAAGAGTATGGCATTTCTGATGTTCAGGAAAAGTATATTCATCGCTTGATATTTGTGTATGGAGTACTTCGAGGTCTGCGTTAAGTACTTAAAAAAATCAATTGTTTGGAACTGAAAATTTTAGTAAACGTACGAGCTTGGTACTGTATAATTAAATACTTTGGAACAATAAGTACTGGCATTGGATTCCTCAATTGAAAGTATTTTTTACAAAAAAAACTCATAATAAAACAGTAACTGTTGAAAAAATCTGTTTTTCCATTAACCGACTCTCGCCCTAACGAATAACTCTAAAGAGCTGAAGATTAACGGGGTCTTACCTTTCACATGTGATTCCTAGCACGGGTTGAATGATAGGCAGTGAAAATCGATTGTCCGGCCTGTGGGCTTAAACTATCATTTCACCTAGCAGTCGACTGAATGAGTTGAACAAATCACTCACGCCGACTCAACCAGCTTGTCGTATTCAATAATTTTGTCCATAAAAAAAGTGCTGATTTCCTCCACAAAAATGACTCATTCAATATTAACGATATGTATTATGAAATTAAAATATTTGAGAATAACAGAAAAATGTTGAAATATATATACAGTTTATTTTCAACCCAAAGGTATTCCAAACTAGCAATTCATACAGAATTAAAGTTTAAAAAAACAGCTTTGACCATTATAATTAAAATATATATTTTACAATAACATATATGTCTATAGGATAACAATAAAAAACAATAGATAATCAATGATGGCGTAATAAAAGCAAGGTAATGCAAAAATATTGCCAAATTAGATATCACATTTCAGTATCAAAGGGACAAATTAGAATATTCGAATAATGTAATAAAATGATCTGAAAAACAAGTGTATAATACTATATCAGCTCAGTGTTATAAAAAAGATGTGATATTGGTATTTATTGAAAACTATAGAAGTAAAATTCATGTCTGAGATAACAATATATTAAATAGGTGTTCAGAATTTTTCCAAAGCAGTAAAATTTCCCAGAAGCTGATTCTATAAATTCTGAATTCCAAAATTCAAATGAGCATTTATAACATTTCAGAAACTTCGAAGATATTTCATTGGCATTTTGTATACGACTGTTCAATTTTTATATACGGTAGTATATTGTTCATTTAAATAATAGCCACCCCATAAATTCAACTGAGAGTATTGTTTATGATAAATCTGAGGATCATCAACCACAAGAAATGTGGTTCAGTGATTCATAGATTGACATTAGGAACCAGTTTGGGATAGGATTTGTAAAAATTCGTAGAGAAATAAATTACCTCGTTTGTCACAGACCTTTTTGGACTTTAATATTTTCATCCTCAGGGTATTACAATGAGGAAAAAAGTTCCTGAATATATTTTAAACCTGAAATTCTATATTGCATGACTTTGACATACAAAGACAATCGCTCAAAACACCTGATTTTCCATATTGAAAAGAACTTTCTGCAAGCAGATCTTCAGATAAACAAAAGACAATAAACAAAAATGTAGTAAACAAAACGAAAGTTAATGTCGATAGCAACATAACAAAATTCAGGTTTTATAACAATTTTCAGTATTTTATTTGCTTCAATATTTTGTTAATTTTTCAGTTGAAATGCTTTATTTTACACCAGTTTTGGTTTTGACTACTGTTTTTTCATTTACTCTATTTTCGATTGTTGTCCTAAATGTCTGTCTACGGCAAATACTTATTAATCTTTTTCAACACAATAAATAATAACATGTTTCGGTAAATTTTTCACATATCATTGATGAAAAATACTTTTCATATCATAATAAAGTTATGCAATATAGAGTTGTAGGTAAAACCTACATTCAAGAACTTTTTTCTCATTTTACAGCCCTGAGGATGTATTTATTCAAATCCAAATTTCTTCAATAAAAAAATATCTAACAATTTTTACTGATCCAATTCCAAATTAGTTCCTAAATAATAATGTTCAACCTTTAAGTTTCACTTTCTATAGCAAAGTAAATTATTTAATTCAACAAAAATGCTTTCTAAACTAAACAATATTTGCATTACTTCCATTTTGACTAAATATGCCTTTATTTCAACTAATATTTGAATTACAGCCATTTCTTATAAATTAGCATTAAAACAGCATTTTCAAATGATTCTCCTGAATCATTCCAACCTTGAAATTCATTCACGTGAAGGTTCAGTCTTATCTACTATTATTGAGGTTTCCTTTTGAACCAGAATCTTCCATATATCTTATCTCCCATTACAATGAGATTATTTTCATTGAATACTATCTGTGTAATTGGGTTGACCTTGAAATCATATCAGTTCCAAACATAATTCCATTCATTTTATTACATAAAATATTTCCTAGCAATACTTTTGCATTGTTGAATAATATTCAGAAAACCAGGGTACACTTAAACCTATTTCACTTGGGTCTTCAAATGTTGCAAAAACTCATGATAAGACAAAGCGTTTTCAACACGATCTTCTATCAACCGTTCGAAAAACACAACTCTACAACTACTATTGTCCCTAATCACTTGCAACGTAGCTGAGTAAGGCTTATCGTCATTAAGATAATTAACAAATTGGTGCAGTCTTTGATTCCGAAGGTTATCTAAAATGGGCAATTCGTACATGTCGTCAGGGATACTGTTATAATTACCGACTCCTAGCGCTTCCGATAAAAACTCCTGCGAAACGTTCGGACACACTAAAATCACCATATGCTCGCCTGTGTCCATGAGGAAGGCCCCCTTGTTCTCAAGACACCTAGCAGTCAGTTGCAGTCTGGGCGGCATCGAAACGGGTTCCTCTTCTGAGTTCAAAATCACTTCCTGATTCTCCAAATCGTGTATCGGGTACAAATCCGGGTAAATATTCTGAATCAACAAGTACAGAGGTTTCGTCTTCATGTTAATCATGGACATGACCCTATCATCTACTCTCGTGGCACCTCCCATCTTGAAGGCGGGATGTTTCAGGAGTGCCGATATGTACAAGGGCAGCAACTTCAAGCAGTTCGGCGCCAGAAGACCTGATACAGAGCTCGCCATGTTGAGGGATATTTTGTAACTCGTTAATATATCTATTGCTACGTTTATGAAAGCTTCCCGAGCATCCGAGAGACTAGACTGCATTGACCTATCCACGGCCATTTTGGAGAGCAATCCGACTATGCACTCTTGATCAGCTGAGTGTATGATGTCGTTCAACACTGAAGCGACAGGTAGACACATCGTATGCACTCTTATCCTACGTTCACCTTTGCTAGAGGTGTACAGCAGAGCTGCCTGGAAACAGACCGACTGGACATCGGATAAGCTCTCGTCGATTGAGAGTTGCATGCCGAAACCAGCATCTGGATTGATGTTTGGGAGGGACAGCAAATCCGTGGACCTTACAAAGAAGTTTCCATGGAAGGTATGAATGGAGAGTCCCCTGGTGCACCTTGGGAAAAAATATTTTTCATTGCAAATATAATATAATCCAACAAAATAATCTACTCTGAGCTTTGACCAAGTTAGCTCTTTATTGTACATCAATCAATATATGAAATATCTAGAAAACTATTTGTAGGGATTTAATTAAATATGTGTATTCCATTTATAAGTATAAGTATGGTAGATTGTTCAGTCGTTCAAACTATGATAGGTTCTATCAAAACTGAATTGAAATAGACTGGGTGAGCATTCTCTCTGAATGTGACCCCTTTTTATCATTCCACAATTCATTGTCTGGTGTGTTCAATAATTCGTTTCCAGAACAAATAATTAAAAATAAATGTAAAAAGTCATGGGTGACAAAAGGACTAAAAACATCCTCTGGAAACCTTCGCTCACTGCATTATATCAGAAAATTCACGAGTGAAACATTTTTCTAGAACTATTTCAATTATTACAAAAAAGTATATCGATCCACTATCAGTCTAGCTAAGAGAATATATTACGGCAACAGAATGGGGGAATCGAAGAATAAAATTAAAGAAACTTG
>WOGO01007646.1:0-11039 GCA_015342085.1 Leptinotarsa defecta
CACAGAAAAGAATCAAGAAACATTAAATAAAAAAAAATAAAACATGCCTCAGTGCCGTCGAACTAACGAACTAAGGAGTGACGGGTCTGCGAACTAGTTCGTATAGTTCGTTCATAAGATCGCTCTTCCGACCTAATTCGTTCACGAACTACACAAATCTATGTCTACCAGTATTACTTATCCAGTGATTGATTCACGTGGTTAACTCACATCCTTTATATCAGTGAGGACACAAGTTTTTTTCTCTTCTACTTTCACAATCATTCATTTTTGTTCTTTCACTTCATTGAACATTTTCAAAATCGTTCTTAGTCCCAATCAGCTGATTCCTTATGACCAAACCTCATGAAACTGGTGATACACAATCTAGGGAAGATGAGTTATCTTTCAATGTTGAATCTCACCTTTGAATGAGTATAGGAATTCATTTTATTTCGGCTCGATCTTTGTTTGTTCCTTAAGAAAACACCCTCCGTATATTTTCCAATGTGTGAGAACATTCGTTAACGAAAATTGAACAGAATTCGTTACATATATCTATACAAACAGCAATAAATAACTCAACGACATTTGTTCATGACTTCTGGCTCTCATTTCACTGATGTCCACATCGGAAGTATTGAAAAATTGACGATATGTTTATCCACGCTACAATTACGGAGGGTCAAAAAGTTTAACCCTAGGGTCGTCGCGAACAAAAGAAAAGTATTATGGTGACAAAAGAAAGGGCAGATATTACGATTTTGCATGATAAAGTTTACGTTCCAGGAGCATTGTTAGGTGGCCATGGGTCAGTTTTTCAATAAAATAGGTCATATAAATCAAGTGCTGGACATTGTCGATGTGGTTGACTTCTAACCTACATCTGTTCTTGCCTACTGTAATGAATTAATGCGGATGAAGGGAAGTAATCCTTATTAAAACCGTAACGTTTCAATGGCAAATTTTAAAAATTTGGCAAATGGTTAGAAAGGTGTGTGAACGAAATAGTCGCCCTTTTGGATTGTTTCGTAGTTTTCGAGAATGTTCGTTATGTCTATTCAGGTCGCGTCGATTTGAACGAGAATACTTAAAAGCGATTCAAAAAATCGTTATAAATTAGCTAAGATGATATGTGGCTCATGAAATGTATAAAAACGATATACCTAGATTAAATATTGTTAGAAAATATTGTTAGAAAACTTAATTCTAGAAAAATCCGCATTTTCAAGAATTTATCTAGAACTGATTAAAAACTGTACTTTAGTGAACTGTTTTTGTGATAATCACACAATGTAGATATACAAGGTGTTTCCTAGCTACAGTGCGAAACTGTAGAAGGTGATTCGTTAGGTCATTTTAAGAAAATATGGTACTTGGCGTCTCAGTGGTCACCACAGCCAACAATATTGAGAAAAAAAAAGAAAGCCACTGACTTATTTGTAGTTTTTAATTTTTTCAGGTCAAACAACTAGAAATACAACTTTTTTGTCGCTTGCGATTTCTTCATATCAACCTTCGTTTCCGAAAAGAAATATCTCCATATCCATGGACAGCATAAAATATAAACCAAAAGTGAGTAAAAAACGATTTCGATCTCAAAGTAAATAAGCAAAATGTCCACCTTCTGCTAAAATACTCGACTGCAATCGATTTGTCATTGATTATCTGACACATTAAAATATACCTGGAGTATTCCTTATGACATTGCAATTGTCAATTATACTATTCCTCAAGTGATTCACATCTAGTACAGTAGTTTTATAAGATGACCCTATAAACAAAAATCTAGAGGATTCATATCAGGACTGTGAATTGGCCAATTTTGAGGTCCTCCCTGTTCAATCCAGCGATTAGGGTAGTTAATGTCGAGATGCTAACAAGCAAGAACACTAAAATGAGCTGGAGCCCCCCACATTGTATCGGCACTTTTTCTTACAACATAGGGTAAATGATTTCTTCGTGTAGGTAGTCACCAATCATTCCTACCTAAAATTCAGCAAAAATTGTTGCTGAAAATGACTTTCTATAATAACGTGGGTATTATTATTGTGTGCCATCGTAAAAATCAACCACCTGCAAAACATTAATCTTGGGTGAAAATCCCGAGGCAGAGCTTGGACCCGCTGTATGTGGCACATTCAGCGTTTTAGAACTGTCCATACGGTTTTTGGGCTGACTTCCAGCTGCAGTGCAATCTTTTGGGTACTATTTGAAGGATCTTCTTCTATCGCATCAAGTTTCTTCTAGTTCAGATGTTGTTACGGTTTTTGGTCTTCCACCAACTGCATTTTTATTAAAACTCTCAGTTTCACATAATCGAGTATGTAAATGTTTCAGCACATGGAATTACTCTGTTAAGATATCTGTCCTGGTAAATTCTCCGTGCTTCTTCCGCATTCTAATTCATAAATAAAGTGCATGTCAGTCGTTTTAGCGTTAGTACAATTATTAATAAATGGAATCACTGCTAATTGACAACTCTGACTTTCACTGATATAACAACACTATCACTGTTAGCTGGTCTCCAAAGCAAGTGTTCATAATAAGTGGTTTCATTTTTTTTTTCGGAAACGAACCTGGATATGAAAAAAATACAAGCGACGAAAAGGTTGTAATTTTAGCTGATTAATTTGAAAAAAAATTAAAACTTCTGTGGCCTTTGGTGCCCACTGAGACGCCACTGGACCTAATATTTTCAATCTAGTTCGGGCTGAATAAGCGCCTTATTACTTCAATTAATTATAGCAATTTTCGACCAAATCGATGTAAGGATATTTATGATATTTTATAAACACCGTTTTTTTTTACCTTCAACACCCTCTTCTATCTCAAAAACTAAGCAACTCCGGACGACCTAACAGATCAAGAGGAAGATCAGTTTGATCTTTCTGTTGAAGATGATCATTTGGTGATCGAAACACGTATCGAAGTGTTAAAATAACGGTTTGGCGTTGGGAAAAAACTTCATTAATATTCATTATCGATATTATTATCATTATTATTCACTCCTATATCCTTCTACAAGTTATTAAATAGATTAGCTTTACTGGAATTTTCAAAACATTTTTCTGTGTGCGTTTTGAGCTTTTTAGCAAATGTTTAGGGAAGTTTTTGAAGATATATTGTTGTACTTTCTTGAAAAAGGCGAAATGCTTTTCTAAAATTTGTTTATTATAAATTTTCGACATTTTTCTGTGGATTCTATGTATTATGACATATTATTGACGTTAAGGTTATGTAAAAAGAACAACTGTGAAAAATGTATCGAATTGGGCTGATTATTAGGAAGCTTATCCATTTTTCGGTTCTCGTGAAAAGAACCAAATCCAAAAGTCAATATATACCCGAGTTTCTGCATTGAAAAGGCGTCATCAATTACAAAACGCAGCATTTCACCTGACATTTTGCACCTTTTTTTCCACATCAATCTAATTCACACAACAGGTATCTCATAAAAACACTTTTCCTGTTTTTTATCTCCCCTTGTCCCACATTTAAAAAGCACCGAAGAAAGCCGTAAAGACCCATTGAATTATGATGTAATCTAACTGTGAAACGTATTTGTATTTTTAACCTGGGATCCTATAATAAAAACGACTGCGAGAAATCACCCTAATAAGCATTATACTAAACTGTTTACACGCCGCAAAAAAAGGTTCATAAAAAAGCAGGTCAATTCAGCAGTTCGAGACGCAACCGACCCTTGCGAAGGGATGATTTTTGAACTGAAATTGGAATCATGCGGCTCACACTTGCACTTACCTTTTTAGCAATAGACAGTTTTTAACAAAGGGAAACATTCAACAGGAATTATTAGCCATTAGGAGTTGGTGGTAAAGATTTTTGTAAATCGATAATTGATGGGTTGTGCGAGGGGCAGCATTGTGTGAATCGGAATTATTTTTTAGGGTGTCTGAAATGTGTATTTTGGTGTTGGAAATGCAATGTTGAAGATATTGAAATGTTGATTATTACAATTTTATCTTCTCTTAGCATGTTATTTCAGATCAGTGAATTTAAGTTTTCAATAAAATATTTTCAAAATCGCGGCAGAAATTTTCAAAAAACAGATGCAGCCCACGTAGAGAAGTAGATATGCAAGCTTATGAAGATGACATTGTCCTCTTGCCAAGGTCCACGTCGGGAAGGGTGGCTTATAAAGTACGATGGGCATTATTCACAGTTGGTGCCAGAAGAAGCAAATGTCTGTTATCCCCAGCAAAACTGTGATAATCTACCTCACCAGGAGGAGAAAACTGAACGATTCAACGCCACTTTCCTTCAAATGAGGTCATTCCATTTGGAACGGAGATGAAATATCTTGGCATTGGCCTTGATAAAAAACTTACGTAGAACGCTGACTTGGAAAAAGTTTTACACAACGCCAGACTGTCCTTATGGACATGTTGAAGAATCTGTGATGAAACTTGGAGTTTAGGTCCCAAATAAATCCATTGGATTTATGTGATGATCGTCAGACCAATGATCACTTATGGAGCAATTGCCTGGTGGCCGAAGGCTTTACAAAAAACGGTTCAGGCGAAGCTCCCTGACTTACAGAGACAAGCTTATATGGCTATCTTTAGAACTGGGGTTCTAAATTATCGTCTCAATTCACCATCAGTTCCCTCACACCCCCATACGACTGAGAGGAATAAAATTTGAACTGGCTAAACCCAATAACCATTGAGGTTATCCGGATATACATCCAGTTATTGGACCCCACTGGATGTATATCCGAGAAACCTCAATGGTTATTGGGTTTAGCCAGTTCAAATTGTATTCCTCTCAGTCGTATGGGGGTGTGAGGGAACTGATGGTCCATTATGGCTATCTTTAGTGCTATCAGTTCCACATAGTCAGCGGGCATGGAGATCCTTCTAGATCTACCTCCTTTCCACATTTTTCTGGAGAGAGAGGCTAGATGGACTGCACATCGCCAATTGCATAAATCCTTCTGATGCAGAGTACAATACATTGCTGGTTGACACTGGAAGTCACAGCATTCTGGGAATGACCTCTGACATTATGTCTCCAACTGTCAACTGCCTTATACAGTAATGTTCCCGAGTAGAGAGAACTGGACTCTCCGGAAGAAGGAAATATTAAGAGCAAATAGTTGTTGGTTCACAGATGGATCAAAAACTCCTTCATGTTCTGGTGCAGGTGTTTTCAGTCGCATACCCAGGACAGAGATATCAACTTGCCTAGGGACCTATGAGACTAAATTTCAAGCAGAAATATATGCTATCGAACTGTTTGCAGAGAGATTAGTAGAATCCAACCTCATACACAAGTCGATAAAAATATTTTCCAACAGTCAAGCGGCGTTAGAAGCTTTTAGCTCCTACCGAGAAACATCTAAATTAAAAGCAAATTGCCAAAGACGACTCCCTCCAATAGAAAGACTTGAAAAACTGTTTCTGGTCTGGATTCCTAGCCATACTGGCCTGGAAGGCAATGAGGCTGCTGACTCCCTTGCAGAAGAAGGAGCTGCAAGCTGCTTGATCGGACCAGAACTCGTCATTGGCATTGCTTCAGACTTTACCAAACAAATATTAAACACCTGAATAGCAAGAAGATTTATGGACTTCTGGCAAAATCTTTTATGATTGGCTCACTCCAAGACGTTCATTCACCCTTCGAATCTCAAAACCAAACAGTTGTTGGACTATAGTAGGTATGAACTACGATGTCTTTTAACAGGTCACTGTCGTATGCAGAGACTCGGACTACAGAAGATAGTGTGTGTCGCCTTTAATTGAAGAATGATGAAACAGCAGAGCACCTACTTTGTGCCTGCCCGCTGCGGACCGAAGCAGATTTTGGCAGAGCCGCACTCTTATCATCTGGCACTCTTAACATATAAAAAAAGGAGCTGGGTTTATTTGGTCGAGTGTGAATAGATGTGAGCCACAAAAAACCCTTGCGGGTTGCGGTGGAGGGTCGAATAGACCCACTCACTTTTGACCTAACCTACAGCCCGCGTTTATGTTCCGGAGTAAATAGTCGGACAAAATTCGTATGAAAAGGAATGATTTCAATACTTTTCGATAAAAAACGTCAATAGCGCTGCAGAGAGAACGCTATTGGGTTTTTTAAATTGAAAGGTGGAACTTGTGACTCCGGCTCCGTAGTTATTGGCATATGAATTGGATACTAGGAAAATTGATAATTCATAAAAAAAAGGATTTTAGATTTGTTTGTGATGGACTATGTCAATGAAAATCCACACTGTGTACCTAAGTGACAGTTAGAATTTTGTTGTTGGATCCAATATACCCAGGTATGTAGACTGGTAGGTGCAGCCCGTTGGAATGGCCTGCTCGTTCACGAGATTTGAGTCCTCCCGAAGTTTTCCTTAGTCCAGTTATCACCCGAAGACGATTGTGGGTACTAACAATCGAAACGTCGTGACGTAACTTGGTTTGGAATGTTTTAATTTGTATTTTTCATTTTTTGTTAATGATATTTTTTAATATTGTTATTTATTTTTTATTTTCAGCTTGTATTAATTCTTTGTAATATCAGTTTTTTGTTTAATATAACTGTTATTTTTTGATTAATCTTTTTAACTTTTTACAGATTCTTTCAGGGATTTTAAATCAATTTATATTATATTAGAGAATGGATGTTCGAACTGATGAAATAACCTGAGTGTCATTGTCAAATATATAAATTAATTTTTGAACATTTATATTAAACTCAATTCAACAATCATTTGTTTTTTACAGAATCTTCTCCTTTTAATTTTATCACATATTTACATGATTCTTTCATAATGCGAATGTTTGTCTTCTAAATACTATGGAATTTTTATTGATATGAGAAAAGGAAAAAAACAATAATATATCTTCATGGAAATATGTAAATTATTCGAAGATATTTATAGAATTTTCACTGATATTTGTTGGTTTCTTGTTTTTATTAGATGTTTTCATTTTTTCATATGTTGGTGGATATGGAAAACCCAAAAATTGTGTCTTCCAGGCATAAAACATTGCCAAGAGGATTCAACAAACTGATACCAAATGAACTTTCTTGAGTATCATCGACATGGGATTTATAGATCTGTAAACAAATTATTTTGTAAAATTCTTAGTATTGAAGAGCAAATGGAAAATTATTTTGAAATACAGGCGATTACAAATAAACAATATCACTGTTTACACCAACCTTTTGTTTCTTTTCCACCCAACTAGGAGGACAATTCTTAGGGTTCGCTTGACGAAATTATCTGTTTGTAAATAAAGTGAGATGAAGTTTCTCACAAAATTAACTAAACAAATAAATGGAAATAAAATGTGTACTAAATAAATAAGTTATCTAAAAATAACAATTTTGTTTTTTCTCGTAAATGCACTTTGGTTTTGTCGGGTAAATAGCAAAAGATATCATATCTGAGGGCTGCGGATGTCGATAGGGTAACCTAACAAAAAATGCGATAAAAACTACTCATTCGCTAGCTTCGATAGTAAAAAATACCCACAGTGAATTTATATTGTTTTGACAGTTTCCCACATTCTCAATAAACGCCTACAATGTTCCCGTACAAATTGTTTAATTGTTATAAACAAAACAAGATGAAGATTAATCAGTTGGGAATATGGTAGATATTTATTTTTAATATTCACTAATGCTGATTCTCCAAGGCACTGAAAGTCCTAATCTCTACCATTAACATTCAAAAAAAAATCTGGTTTCAATTTCAAATTATAACCCGAAGGAGTAGGGTTCCAGATATTTTCATATTTGATATTGGGCCATTGTAAAAGTTTATTCAAAATATAATTGAAAGCTATAGTGATGATAACAATATTAAAATATATTTCAGCAAATAACTAACAAATAATTATTATATTCAAAACAGAAAATCTAATTTTGGGGATCTTTTTCATTTTTCAACAGTTACTATCTAGAGGTGAAATCACAAGCTACTGGTCATGACTAAATCAACTTAGAAATGATATTACTTTGCTGACCAACAATTCTACCAGTATTAACAAATATTGTCAATTCTTGTTCACTGGAAGGTATTTTTCCTGATAGCTGGAAAGTGTCACGGATAATTGCATTGCCTGAGAAAAATGATGTACTTATTGAGTTATAATGACCTCCGTCCGGTTAGTATACTACTATGTCTGTTGAAGGCAATTGAACATTTGAACATTTAAATAAGACATCATTATGAAAAATATACTATATTGCCTTCTGCACGATCAGGGTTCAGATCGGGACAAAGTTGTGCTACAGTCCTACTTAACATTTTTTATGATATAAGAGATACAGATGCAGGAGAAACAACTGTTTTTATTCTCTTACTGTATTCAAATGCATCTGATACGATAAACCACGAAATATTACTCTCTACTTTACATTTTATAGGGTTTTCAGACGGTGATATTAGTCTTATGTGTGATTATTTACAGAACAGGAGTCAATATGTGGAGACAGCTGTGGGTCAGTCAGCGAGATAAAACGTCACTTGTGGGGTTCCATAAGGGTCTATACTTGGTCCCGTAATATTTAGTATATATAACTTAGGTTACTTGGGTAATTTTCTCATTGGTACTTTGAATTTGACAGTATTTAGTTTAAATATCGTTTTCCAATTGCTCAATTCTCATTGACGTCTATGCAGTTTCTGTCATCTTCTTTTTCGATATCCATTCCAGGTTTTCTAATGAAATATAATTTCATTTCATATAAATATGCACTTTCTAATCGAAGGCGTTGATTTTTATTGAGGGAGAAGCAAAAAAATAACGCAATCTATTTTTGTGATAGCAGTAAATATATTTATCTATCGTCGCACGAAATGATAAGACTCTCCAAACTTGCAAAAAAGTGTTTTCTCGGTATTGTTGACAATTAATCGAAGAGGTGTGTATCAGGAAAACCTTTAAAGTCAACCAATAGAACACGTCGACGGTAGACAATATAAAATATTTGATAATGATAAAATAGTGCAGAAAAGTCTCTCTAACATGCAAGCTATATAACAAAAACATTTCTCTCACACAACAGAACTGCAACACTCTTATCGACTAGCGTAACGCAATTGATAGTTGAAAAGTGTTTGATACCATGTTTAATACCATACTGTTTGATACTATATAGTATTTCAAAAACGTTTAAAAGAGTTACTATGAGAACATTTTATAATGAAGTATCGAATGTATCGTTCTAATAGCTCTAAAATTACTCGTAGATACTATTGAATTGTTTTTGATCTTTAAATTTATTCCATTTTTTCTATTGGTTGAACTGAATCACTGAACACGAGAGCAATTAAGTGCCGGTAACCAGATTTTATTAATGTTGATTCTTTCTCCCCTTCGCTTGAAGTCATTTCTATACTTATGAGTCTCTATTGCTTTTCTATATAGTCTCTTCAAACGCGATAACATGGTTACCTTCTCTTAGTGTATGTTTCGCTACTGCAGTAAGTCCCAGGCGACAATTTCTTTTCTTTTCAGATATCCGGGTACTTACACTTCCATTCGTGGTTATACTTAGTTGCATGGGATTCGGTAAAACTACGGTATCGCTAAAGACTCTCTGGGGTTCTTAGCTAATATTAGGTTCTCTCCCTCTCTCTCTCTGTCTCTCATGGTTTTTGTTGGTCTCAATATCGGTTTCACGTTGTGCTTCTCCAGAACTCTCTTAATCCGATCGGTAAAATTCTTCACATCACGAATATGCTACTGTTCGTATCTGGTGCTCCGAGAAAAAAGGCAGGTAATTAAAACTTCAGTTGAGAGAACCAGAAATCCAGGTGATTAGTGATAGAAGAAGCTTTCCTACCATATATGAAGAATGTTGAGGATCGGATCGGGAGAGTTCTATGGAAGAGAAACGAAAAATCGATATACAGTCATATCCGTGATTTGGCACAGGGGTTAAATTATCGACTCGTGACCCTGGGGTCCTGAGTTCGAATCCAACTTATATTAGATATCTTCCCGCGAGAAATTATCTAGTTGAAGGTGGATCGCTTCTACACATTACACGATTGACGAGACTGCTCCCCATGTGGCTCGAGGAATTATCAACATAGTCTAGCCAGAAGACTAATGATAGTTGACGCCGTTGAAACCTAAATTTTGTCTGACATACCTGTCATTCGGTTATGGAAATATCGATTGGAACTTATACCACTTATTCATGTTATCTTTCATAATACAAATACGTCGCATAATTGAAGTGAATCCTAACTACGCAGATTGCCCTTGAACTTGATAAAATCAAATTCATATACATATGGTGTAGACAGTTCTGGTAAAAACATCACATGTGAGTAAACAGCAGTTCTTTGAAAAATTTTATCTTGTTGATACCAAATATTTCCTTTGCGATTTTTACTATGGCTGGTAGTTTTTTCCATTACTAGACAAAAACAACAATAAGCTTGCGATATTTCGCAATTAATAGTACATTTTATCTGTACAAAACAAGTTGAATTGCCAAATAGGAGCTGTTATCACCAGACTTTATCTTCTTTGATTCTTTTTTATTCTGTAAAAAACTCGAGTACCAAATTCAGTCAGGTATCTATTTATAAGTAGATTTATCGAGATAAGGTCGACAAACACATTCATTATTTGCCAATAGGAAAATTTGAAGAAACTTGGTCTAGGACAATAAAGTATTGTATAAGGAAGATCTTGATTGCGTAATAGGTGTTTATAAACTTCCATAGCTAGGTTTCATGCGGTATAAAGGCATGAAGCCTATGCAAACTTTTGAAAAATCGTGCACTCCACATGCACAGGGTATGCTAGAATTTTCTTCCTATATTCTATATATAGTAAAAATAGAGAAATGGTCATACTTTTCAGTATAATAATCTTTTTTCCTACGACCATATACAGTTCATTTCTTTAATGCTCCCCCTCCCATTTATTTTTTGAACGGGTCAACTCAAAAAATTGAAATTTGGGATAATGAAATTAATGCATGAATACTTTATTTTGAAGTGAAATTGAAGAAGATGCTCGAAAAAATTGAAGCAGGTTTATTTTCGTACACTTTTTTCTTCAAATAGGTCAAAAAAG
>WOGO01007647.1:0-11038 GCA_015342085.1 Leptinotarsa defecta
AAAGGGTAATGCAGTCAAGCTGCTGGAAAATAATTCCATGAAAACAAAAAATACTATTATTTATATATTTATATTTTATATATGTATATATATATATATATATATATTATATAGTTATTGTGATTCTTATATAATCAGAAATGATTAAACTCTCGTAGAAGTCCATTATCTCAAAGTGGTGTGTAGTAGATTTTCGAATAATAAAAACTCAAAATCGTCTCCACAATTCAATGTCACCATCAGGTGTTAGAGCAGTAGAACCATCAATCAGTACATGTTTCGAACCTATATAGGTTCATCATGAGTTAATGTTCTTTTATTCTAGAATTTCAAATATTAGCTGATGATGAACCTATATGTGTTCAAAACATGTACTGACTGATGGTTCTACCGCTCTAATATCTGATTTGAATTTTTATTTTTCGCAAATCAGAAATGATTATTGAATAACGAAATTAGTTAGCTCCCTAACTAAATTATCAAAGGGGAGCTATTGGAAGATAGGTTTCACTATATCGTTTACTTGAACTATACCTACTTTCGAAAAATAATAAACTGCTGTGAAATTCCCATTCGTTTTCTGATTTCATTCCCAAAATTTGCGTGCAGATTGGAGAAATATATTACACGGATATTTTTTCAAAAATATTGAATGTATGGCTTTCGAAAAGAATTTAATCATGTCTGATTATATAAAAATCAAGATAACTATATAATAATCCCAACAAAACAAACAGCAAGTACAAATAATCTTGATATAGAAGTTTTCTTTGAAAGGCTGAATTTCTTTGAAAAAAATATGAAAAGTTCCCTCATGGATTCAAAAAATGATCTAGAGTCTGTACGTAAAGACGTAACAGAAGTGACTTCCAGAGTAAATAGATTGGAAATCCAAAGAAACTATAATTATCTTGTCATGCATGGCCTTGATGAGGGAGATTCAAATCAATTTGATATTATCTCGAATTTTTTGTCTGCTAAAATGGGAACCGATATCACTAAACACGATATCAGTCAGATCTATAGACTAGGGAAAAAAAACTGCTTAAACCAAGAATTCAAGACCACTAATAATTCAGTTTTGCCGCCGTTGAATGAGAAATTTAATATTTAACAACAAGAAGAATCTTAAAGGAACATCTAGGTATTATGATAACATAGCTGCTTACTGTTTAGAACTTCTCTTTGTTCAAGAAAGTTCGTGCTCATTTTGATAAATCATCCTGGACTTTTAATGAACTTGTTTATGTGAACTTCAAAGGTCAGAAAAAAATTTTGAAATGTGAATCCGATCTTGATAAACTCCTTATAGAATCATGAAATCTTTTATTGGTAATTTTGTGACACCTTTTTTGATTCTGTTAGCCCTCTGCAATTCAAATTTTTCATTTTTTGAGTCCGCTGACATTCTATGGTATTGATTTATTCTTATCTACTTTATTTATTGGTTTTTTTGTAGGTTAAGGAAAAATAACTGAAAAGTGTTTTCGGTTTTCTTTCTCCTTCTGTTATTCACTTTTGATATATACTTCAATTCTTTATTTGATTTGTTACTAATAATAAATTACAATAGATATAATACAAGAATCTTTGTACATTACCGATTTGTTTTATCCGTCTTTCCTCTCAAAAAAATTAATTTGCCATATTTCTCTATTTCCAATACTTATATAATATAATTAATGAGTAAACAATCTGCTTGTTTCTGTATTTGAAATTTAATGTTTTCTTTATGAAAATTGCTCATCCTAATCTCAGGTCAATATTTACAGGTTTTAATGACCTCATTGCACTTATACATGAGAACAAATTTGACAATGTAATGGTCTCTGAAACGTGGCTGACCGATCAGTTTGATTCTAACTTGATTCAAATTTATAGTTACAAGTTCATAAGTGAGGATAGAAAAGGGAGAGGTGGGGTTGTCGGAATTTATCTTAGAAATGATTTAAAATACAATGCAATTACTTTTGAATTTGTGGTTGGAGAATCTCCTGAATTTATTTTAATTGAAGTGAAACTTGGATGTAGGAGTCTGACCTTAGGGGTATTTTGTAGGCCTTCAAATACAAATTTTTTGAGCATGACTGGTGACCTTGATAATAATTTATCCGCTGTTTGACCTTTTCAAACTACCCAATTCCCTACTCAACTGCTTTGAATGTTACAATTTAGAATAAATTCCCAATGAGCCTACTAAAATTACCAACGTTTCTAGCACGCTCACTGACCCAATTTTCGTTAGTAATAATAACCATGTTATAAGATCAGGTACTTTATCATCCCAAAGCATTTCAGATCACAGGCTAGTTTACACTGAATATTTAGCAAAAAAATTCAAAATAGGATGTTAGGCGTACATATTCTCTAACCCTCAGTCCACTCTTTCGTAAGTCTGTTGTAAGTGTCATACCATATTTCGAACAAATAGAAAATTTGCCGTTGTTCTTGTCTATATTTATTTGTTCAGAGTATTTGTTACGCAATTCCACTATTCTTCTGTTTTCCATAAACGCTTGTCGTTTGTTTATTATTTTAAATTTCAATCCTAGTTTCTCTATACAATTCTGAAGAGTTTCGTCACAGCAGCTCACGTTATGGCCGGAAGTATTCATTTTCTTTCTTATGATTTCAGTTGTAGGAATCTCATTGCCTTTGTAACAGTCGTATATTACTTTTTTCAATGATTTTATTAGATGAACATCTAAAGGTTTTGGTAATCACATCGCATCTTACGTTGATAAGGTTTGTTTTTGACTATTTTACGTTCAGTTGAGAAAGGAATTTTGGTCAAATCTGATGTTGCTTGTAATAGTTTGTTTACCTCGAAACCAAACTTGATATGTAGATTCTTATATACATTGAATGCATCTGAATCTTATTCACTGGTATCTCTTTTTCGCATTGTTTACCATCGCTATTGGAATCACTACACAGGAAAACGTCTGCGTTGTTATCACACTCGTTATTACTATTAGTACTTGTCCAAGGACACCACATTTTAAACAGATAACAAAAATTTTAAGTAATTATAACTGCACCAATATCGAAATTCAACACTCAAATCGCGATCAGTTCCTGAACTGAACATTGATAGATGCCGATAACCATCCCCGCATTCCCCGATTTCTATTCGTCACCGTTATGACTCTTCAGCCAATCATAAAACTCGGTTGGTAAAAATTATACAATACGAACCGCCAAGTCTACGGTCCACGTGGACTATTGCACTATGCACAATATCGTTCACTTCGACTATACTAAATATATGCTTGACTGTTTACTATTATCCAGGATCAATCGTCTGCCGTTTTGCTCCGGCTAGATTTCTTTTGTTCGAATAAAATGGCAGATGTATGTAAATCGCTCAAATATCGAATACCTATCTAGATATTGGTAGATTTTCAATAAGGCGCTCGGTATCACGGATGGAACTGGAGAAATGGTTACTTCCCTTCTCTTTTGAAATAGTTGAAGGGTTCTTCCAACGGAAGAATTATGTTAATATGTAAACTGACAGTGTCTGTATATGTCAGTATAAAATAAAAATATTTCGAAGTTAGAAGTCAGTGTGAGAAGTGTAATAATAGATATCAATGACCTTATTATGACTATTCATTATCTGAAATTATGCAAGTATACTGTTTCGGTGTTTCGCACTGGCGGTAATATTTTTTGAGGACAGTCATTAGGAAAAAACCGTGACAACGCGTTGTTATTTAGTGGAAGTTATCAAATAAATTACCATATTATGCTATATTTTGAGAAATTTGTAACCAAAATTGAACACGACATATTGTTATTTTCGTGTCTAAATGTTTTTTTCTATTATCCAGTTAACTAATACAATAACAGTTTTTTTTACAAAAATATATGAAATATCATTACATATTCTGAATGTTTGGAAATAACACATACATACACTTATATAATTTTAATTTGGAAAAAATATAAATCTTATGAAACAAATACCATGTCCCTCAAATTGAAGGCATATAGAATAAATACAGTGAAAATTTATATTCAAAATTGGTAGCGAAAAATTAAAGAAGTTGGGCAAATATAAATGCCATTGAATAGTTGCCGAGAAAAATGTGGATTTCTACTTGAAAAATATAGAAGTATTATGCAATATTGATACGTTTTTGTTTTGAAGTTTATGACACACTGAATGAAGAAATTCATCAGTCCTTATGACTGAGATGATATCCCCCAACGCATTCCCATCTGTGAGATTGATAGAGACTCACTCCCCTAATATCAAAGATAAATTAGGTTCCCCAAGGCGGTCAGTTGTAAAGCTAGCTTCAACATCGATTGCAGAATGGGATTCGTTGATGTTGCCTACTTTTGATGTAAGCTTGTCTATCGTACGTGGTCTCAGCTTTCATCAAACAACATAACGTGCACTTGGAAGTGCTGTATCTCCGATATTTTTACGTACAGAATGAGACCGATGTTGTTATACACTTCGGGTGATATTGATATTGTATCTGTTGTAGGAAGTGAGAAGTGCCGAATTCATTGGAATAAATCCCTATACACTTTCTGACAGATGAGCTAACGTTTCCCAGGGCCGGAGCCAATCAGAAGGCTTATGATTGTCAGTTTCTTGTATCTACTTAGAATATACGCTTCCAGAAATTAGTGATTTACAACTAATTGTTGTGTGGAGAATGCAAAATAATTTCTTTATATAGGTTAGAGAAACCTCTTTAAATTCAATCAAAAATAATTTGCATTTACATTTTGGATGTAATAACTCCAGGTTTTATTATTATACAATGAAACTTTTTTGTCGTTATGCAGAAAATGTCATAAAAAATTAAAAAATTACCAATTATTTTATTTATATCCCATTAATAAATTCAGAGACTCTGGGTCTCTCCACCCCTGCTTCCAAACGAGTGATTGGTATTACATATTCTGAACCCTACATATATACTAGATATTGTAGGTTCAAGAAACCCTTTTATATTGAATTTAACACAATTGGAAATTGACTCTTGGATGTGACAACTTAAGGTATCGTTTATGAAACACATTCAAACTATATCGTTGCTATGTAGTTGACGATTCCAAAATTAATAGTTTATTTTTCCCTAATGCTTTGGTAACTGGAAAAAAAGATTCAGAACAATTTTCAATATCCCTAGTTTGAAATAAAAAAAATAGTTCTTGAGTTTTCTCAATTTGAAAGTAGTTCTTGAGTTCATTCTTAATTCGAAACATTTAGAAAAACAGAAGAGTTACGACAAATATGACATTTTTAAATGTTATGATTCATGAAAATCAGTGAACATTTTTTGACAAAATTCATTATTTTGCAAAAAATAAGTTGTTCAATAAAAAAAATACTTTTGTCTAATTTCTACCAAGGTTTTTATTTGTTACAACCGGTTTCGATTTATTAAACCATTCTCAAGTGAAATGTATTTTTGAAAATGGTTTGGGAATGTTTACTTGATAATGGTTTGGTAAACGGAAACCGGTTGTAACAAATAAAAACAAAAATAAGTTATTGAAAAGAAAGGAAACAAAATTTCGCATATTTCGCATATTTGTATGCGTTTTTTATAAGTTCTGTATTAGTTTGAGTTTCACATATGAAGGCATTAGAGAAAGGGGTTGGTCAAAATATGATTCTACTTTATATTGATATGAATATCATTTGGTTCGGTTGAATTACAAGTAAGGTTGTTTTTAGACGGGTACATTTTATGAAATGATATATTCATTCTAGTTGTCAATATTGCTTTTCTACTTGTTATAAATACCTATTGCCAC
The DNA here is from genome assembly GCA_015342085.1 of Leptinotarsa defecta. NCBI lineage: Eukaryota > Metazoa > Arthropoda > Insecta > Coleoptera > Chrysomelidae > Leptinotarsa > Leptinotarsa defecta. Next base: position 5,788 of record WOGO01007647.1, read on the forward strand.
CAATCATTTACCAAAAATCAACATGGAAAATCTGACCAATAGGAACTGAATGGCTTCATAAGGAAAGTGAATCTTTCAAAAGAATGTTATGAGTTACTTTGTTCTCAGATACCTGGGAAAAATTATTCGCCTGTAGTGCAAAAATAATATTTTGCCATAAACGAGATAGAGGTGAAGGATTTACTTCCGTTCTTCTCTCGTGACAATAACCTCGTATACTGTCAGGATATTCGAGGTTTATTGTTGAAAATGAGACTAGAGTGCCGATATTTACGGCATAATTAGAACAGAAATCGTTGGATCCTTTCGAAATAGAGAATTTTGCTCTCAGTCGAGCATATGTTAGAGAACGATTTGTTATTGGGAAATTCTCAAGTGATGCTATTGCTGATTCATGCAATGACTTGATGGAAGATTTCGAACTTCACGATTCAGGTTTTCTACTGGATTGGTTTTGTAAGCTTCTAAAATTATGCATAATGCCCAGAGGCTCAAACGTATTTCGTTTGACTGAAGCATAGGCTTAATGGAAAATTCATCTTTGAATAGATCAATGATCTATACAGCAGTAGTTACATTAATTTTTTGGCGTCCCATTTCCTCCCAGTAATAGATTTGAAGAAGTTTAGGTAACTAAAATCTTATAGATGGGTAAGGTTTCTGTTTTTTACTTCTCCATCACTATACAAAAATGTGGGAAACTTCCAAATGGAGGAAGAAAGCAATCACTAGCAAAGTCGAATCAATATTCAACAAGAATGTATTTAGAAGTCATAGAAATACACAAACACCAAGAAAACTTGCCCGAACCCGCCATTAGTGAAAGTGGGCGGGAAAACAGCATTATAAATGACACGGCAGAAATGAGAGTTTCAGTTTCAGTTGACACGTCAAGAACAGTACTTCGATCACGCCACTGAAGATGACTGCCGCAGTTACAGTTGAAATGTTTGGGGAGTATAACCAAAGAAGACCATGGCAAAACCCGGAAGCCAATCAAAACGAAAAAAAAAATCTCGAAACAACTCATTTCATATGAACATTGAATTATATCAAAAAAAACTTTTTCCCATTTAGTTTATACTACAAACATTCGTTATGGAATTGAATCAGATATCATTCACAGGATTGCTACTCAATAGGTAACACGTAAAATTCCACTTAAATGGAACATTGTCATCCTCAGTGGGAGACATCCGAAGTTTCGGAATAAGAAACTCATTGGCTTATTGCCTCTTCAGCATCAATTTGAATAATATTACAAGGTGAATCAATCAATTCGTTCATAAAATTACGACTTTATGTGACCAATGAGTTTGATCTACTCAACTCATCGATGGCAGTACGTGAAGACATTCATTCATTATTATGAAAAGAATGTCTCGTGGAGAAAAAACTTTATGGATTTCTACTTCTCTATATTCATAAAAAAAGTGGAAAACTTACGACGGAAGGAAGAAAATAAGTTCAGAATAAACACAACAAAAAAATGTAGATCATTCATAGACGTTTCTTTCAGTTACAAATTGTAAGAAAATATCCTCTCAACAACTAATTTCGTATGAACATTGAATAACACGAAAAAAAAGTATTTTCAAACCAAATTCTTCCATATGAACATTGAATTGAATGGAAACCACATTTTTATTTCAGTTTATTCTCCAAACATTCGTTTTGGAATTGAAACAGATATTATTCACAGGAAAACTACACAATGTGATTAATATTCATTTGAAAGTAATTTCAGTTTTTTTTGTGAAAGAAATATGTGTCCATGATCTACAAATCTTTGTTAATTTTATCTATTCTGAACTTATTAGCTTTCTTTTTTTTTCGGAAATTTCTTACATTTTTCCAATAAGATGGAGAAGTAGAAAGCCAAAAAGTTTTTCTCCTAATTTCTTTTAAAAAATATCTCCCAATTTCAAACGGGTATTTTATTGTATGCCTACTCCCTACAAAAAAATAGCTTAGTTATAATATCAATTTTTTAGCGGAAATTTTTATTCAATTGAAATCATCCCAACAAAAACAAATTGATATTCATGATAAATATGAAGATAACCCAACTTGAATCGACTAATGAGTGTTTTTTTCAACCGGCAGAGTGGATATCTATTACTTATCGAACTGTATAAGCAATGTGAAGGTTTTCTTTACAAGAATAGAAATATCGAATTCAATGTATTCATACAGTGTACTATTTACATGCAATGAATTGTAATATATCGAACAATACTTTTGAATTCGAATAGAATTTTCCAGAGCTTCGAACCCATATTTATGAAGATTAGTTCCGAGTTCACCATTTCTGGAATACTGACGGGCTCTTAATTCCAACTTCAAACTCGATGCTTACTAATAATCTATTCCGAGGAGCATTTAAACTGAGCGACTTGAATATGGAATAAATTCATCATTTCGGAAATAATATCGTTTCGAAAAAAATTGAAATCGCTCAGTCTACATTTGCAAGTGTTACTTTTCCAGAATATTATCGAAGGAATTTATTTAACTGATAGGAGGAAGGGGGTGAGACTGGCACCTTTTTTTAAACTCAAATGTGGGTTATGTGATACTTATTTGAAATGTATTACAGTATCGCATTCGGCGATAACTCGCCATATTTTATTTTTGAAAATATATAAAATAGATATTTCACTTAGTTTGAAGAATAACTTCACAACCAAGGGCATATAATGGTAATTATGAAGAAGGTGAAGGTCATCTATGTTTTCCCAACTAAAGCTAGATCGACATACATCTTGAAAGTTACTTCGTCCTTTTGAAGGTGAAATCTGCAAGTCCAGGAGAATTTAATATTGACAAAACCGTATTCAAAAAATGTCACTATGATGAAATTTCCTGTGAAATTCAAAAGTATTGAGTGAACTGTGTCCAAATTTCAATCCCAGGAAGGACTTAGTTCTCCCTGCATGCCTGAATTTGAAGTCATGAAGAATATAGAATCATTTGTGTAGAATCCTAATTCGATTTCAATTTTAGATCCATCGGTATACAGTTGTTTCAGTCCATTGGGCATCATCAGTACCAGGCTGGTGGTCCTCGATTGAAGGGAAACTGTAAAAAAACAACAGTGTTACCAACTTCCAAGTAAACGAAATAATTCGAGATACAAATTGAAAATGAATTCGCTAAGGTTGGGAAATACATCAACGTGTGATGTGCGAAGCCTGTGCGCACTCGCCTCCGGAACGTATAAATATAGCACTCCGCGAGCAAAGCACCATTTGTGGAGCAGACCCACCAATGCGAACTAATTGTTCATGCGCATGCTGATAGGCATGAGTATCGGATGATGGGCCCAGATGGGCCCACGTACTATTCTGGGCAACATAGACATGACGTGCTGCACATCGCGATACTCAGGAACAGCTTCTTGTCCTGTGAAGTCTACACTCTGTCGGAACTGAATTCGGAGATCATAATCCAGTCATCCTGATGCTGGATGATGATCCGCCTCTTCAGGCCTATCGCATGAGATCATTCACGGATTGGTAAGCCTTCAAGGCACACCTAGTGGAGGAACGCACGGATTATGAAGCACTTCAAACTCTCAACAATCTCAATGCAGCAGTGGAGAATTTCGAGCTGTTCGTGAACAACACGTTTCGCGCAACCATAACCAGGAAGGGGTGTCCGTGGCGTAGCTATAATGAGTTTCCTTCCTCAGAAGGTTTCATCAGACTCAGAAGAGTTTATCAGCGGATTTTCATTCCGGGGGACAAGGCTCCGCCTAGCAGAATGGCCAACCAAGTCAAACAGGCTATTACTGACTACCGAAACGAGAAATGAAGTGAGTGTTTGGAATAGCTCGAACCTAGGGAAGATAATCTCTGGTGAATCACCCGCAAGCTCGAAACGAGAAAGACTTCTCCCTTCCTTCTTCACGGACAGCGCGACATCTGTTACTCCCCCACTGAGAAAGCATCGGCCTTTGCAGGCACAATGGAGCGTCACTTCCAACTCAACGTTCGACCGGACGATGATATTAACTGTGATATTTGGCCGGAAAGCCAGATTTGGCATATCCTCACCGTTAAGCTTCGGAGGAGGAACTGAGAAGTTACATGAAGGCCTCCAAGCCTTGAAAGGCTCCGAGATCTGATTCAATCAACAACAGAACTTTATGCGATACCTGTTGAACAGTTCAATCACCCTCAGGTACTTCCCTCGGAAACGGAAGCACGCCGTTGTCACCATGATCCCAAAACAGGGGCAGATTCCGCTGTTTCCCCAGAATCATCGTCAGATTAGTCTATTGAGCTCAACGGCTAAGCTGGCTGAACGTGTTGTGCTGCAAAAGCTGACTGAAGAAGTTGAAGACCGAAATGTTCTGCCTGACGAAAAATTCAGCTTCAGGAGGGCAAACTCTACCGAACTGCAGGCCCTGACACTGGTCGAAAACTCCATATCAGAGCCAAACAACAGAGAGACAGTCCATCTTGTCCTCTTCACAAAATCTGGTTCGAACATATACACATTAGTTCGCGACATACAATACTCGTTTTCAGCTTAGTACAGGAGACTACCATGCGCACACTACACACAGTAGAGTCAGGTTTTACAACAATACGATATGAGGAATTATAAGCACCAGAGGCTGACTTTCGACCACAAGACTTCGGATTTCAATCTTGCCAAGAAGCAGGTTGAGGACCACTCGGAAGTGAAAGGAGGTAATTGAAAGAGATTCTAGTTTCTGCACACATTAACAGTGTGGGAATTACTTTATCTCGGGGCTCTCAATCCCAGTGAGGGCATAATGGATTCGGCATTAGAGCGCAAGCGGTTGTCGTAGACACGATTTGTAGGAGTATTTATTATATTGGACTTTAGTTCAGCAGTTGGGACGAATTGTACAAGTTGTGTCATGTTGTAGTTTCTACTTATTTGAAGTCTGAGGAATAACAAATAGCTATTCAACTCAAATTATCTTCATCAAGGTACTCTGAACCAAATACAAATACTCGTGCGCTCTTTGTCAAGTCGCAGTGAATTCAAACAGAGCTTGTTAGCTCTTATATATACTTGAAAAATTCGCTATTATGTCGGCTCAGGTGGCAACGAAGGACCCACTAGCCGGCCTCCAAATACGTCTGAAGGTACGACGACCAAGCTTACTTGAAGGTACGACGACCCAGCTTACTTACGGGACAGCCTATATGAAATTTATATCTAGGAGTGAAAGGGTAATGGACACGGAGAGAGAATGGTGGAACGTAGAGCT
>WOGO01007648.1:0-11038 GCA_015342085.1 Leptinotarsa defecta
ATATCATAAAACTTTTTCATAATGAACAAAATATCAAAATATTCCAAAAAAATATTAAAACTATATAGAAATTGAATACTAAATTGAAAGATAAAACGGATACTACCAATAAATCAAATGTGATTTATAACATTCCTTGTAACCATTGTAATTTGAATTATATTGGAAAAACATCTAGAATTCTTAATGATAGAGTAACTTCATATGTGATATAAAGCTTGATAAGAAATCATGCGCATTAGTACAACATTCTATAGAAACAGGACATAAACCAAATTACTCTAATATCAAAGTTTCACATACAGAAAAAATATTTCTAAACGCCTTTTTCTTGAAATGGTTGAAATTATTAAGTCTCCTGTTTGTATGAATAAAACTGACATTGATAATCTCAGCAATATATACAGTAACTTGCTGGAACTACATCAAGAACATGATAAAAATGAAAATTGTATCAATCAATAACTCTTTCTTTGAAGTTGAAGATTATGAATTCATCATACCCATCATACACATTTTTGTGAAGGTATGACATTTGTCAAACCCAAAATGATCTTATACATGTTTAACCTTCTCCGTCAGTTTATATGTTCAATTTATTGTTTTCAACACTTTTTACTGTAAGTATGATTTGTAATGTTTTTCCATGGCGAAAAACTAACAATTCAATAAATTATAGGCCCTGAAGAAGCTTCCCATTAGAAGCGAAAGCTTGGTAAAGTAGAGTAGAGTTTTGATTTTTTGATATGTATGTATATAAATATTAACTATTGTCACAAAAAGGATTTGAAGCTCTATAACTTCTATTTCGTGGCTCTACTTGAGTAGAGCCACGACCTCTCGATCATGTGACCTCTTGATCTATAATTTTGGTGGAAAAATCTTTCAGCTCGAAAAAAAACTATCTGTTAATTTGTATTCTGTATCAAAAATACGGAAAAAATCACTTACGTGCAGTTGTAGGTGACGGTGTTCGTCACATCAAGATCTGTTGCTTTCACAGAACCAACAGAAGTTCCTTTTGCAGCCATTTCCTCAACTGTCCTGTTCGTTTTAAATGTGTCATCATCGAATATTGGTGTATTGTCATTGATATCAATTATGCCTATGAGTATAATGGCTGAAAGAAAGAAATATAATAATAATATTTATTGATTTCTTTAGAATATCCTAATATAAAATACTCATGCCACATAATCATTAAAGTGTATAAGTAATTCATGACAAATTAATGACAAAAATTATGAAATAGTATTAGAAGAAAAAAAATTACAATGATTTCAGAATAGATTGAATATGTAGATATACCTAACAAATATATTACAAAACAGAAAAAACTGTGGTGAGATTTTATATAGTTGATGAGTTCTTTTTTAATCGGAAAACATTTATTGAGTGGGAGTTCGCCAAACCTCCACACTGTTTTTTTCTTTTATACACAACTTTATGCCTTGTACCCATCTGTTTCTCTGACTTGTCATAAATGTAATTTACACATAACATGATCAAATAAATCTGTGTTATCTTATCCTCTGTGAGACATGCAACCTCCTGCTGCCGGTGAAGATGTGCATCCGCAGCCGATGTCTTGGAATCCAAATGAAATGACGAGACGAGTGTGCTGTAGTCAGCAAAGCAATATATTGGATTCCGCTACTTTATGTTCAAATCCGCTACGCCGCTACCGTAGAGTAAATTCCGCTACAGTAGCGTAATTCTGCTACATCAACGTTGTCAGTGTCAAAGGTAAATTCAGTATTTTCAATATCAAGAATAAAGTCTATAATACTCTTTACAAAAAATGATTTAAAACAATTAGTCAACTTTTGTTTTTCTCTAATGATAACTTTTTGATTATTTTGTGCAAATTGAATACCATTAGTATAATAATTAGTAAACTGTTTTGTATTGATTGTTTATTTAGAGTTTTCCACATTGAACGTGGTTTATGTTTATTGCTGCCAATCCGATCAACATAAAATTTACTTTTCTTCAACTGATAATATTTACGACAACATTACGTTTATTTTTATAGTTTTGCCAATTGACATCATTATCATTTCTTTCGAATAACTTGTAAGCAGAATGTTTCTCTTTACTCAACCTTATCATTTGACCATCATACCAAGGCAGATTTTCTTCTTAAAAAATTATTGTTTTTAAAGGTGCAATTTCATTTGAGATATTTTAAATTTGGTTCATATTTGTATTTGTTAAATGAAAAGTTACAATCAATAAATTTAAGATTAATATTGAATGTTATCTCTTTCCATCAAGTTCCTACAGTTTTTGTTCGTTTGTTTCTGTAATTCACTCTTTCACTATAAAAATATTTTACAGATATTTAAAGGTGGTCCGTGAGTTAAGGATCATACAAAACAGTTGTTACAGTGCTAACACACAATTTAAGGTCCTACTGTTATTAGTAATTCTTGTAAACTTTGTTACTGTCATCACCTGCATTAATAAGAGAGTTCAGTTTCATTTTTGATTGTTTATAGTAATTTCTTTGCTTGACTGTTTGATCAGAGTATACTTTAACTGAAAGTGATTTTATTACGGTATTTTAATACCTGTTTTACAGTTTCGTTTGAATCTAGTACAACTTTCAACGACGGCGTTTTTCTCCCTCATACTTTCATAATATTTTCATCTACATGTGAGAATAGCTTCTTGACTGTGTTCCTTTCTTCTTCAATTCTTTCATTTCTGTTGGTAATGAAAGATTCATCCATATTAAATATAACAACGTTATCTGCTCGCTTTTTTCTTTCTTTTATTTATTTTATTTTTAATACTACTTAGTTTATCCTACATCACTTTGTTTTGTTTTAGGGTATCAATTTCTCTCTTCGAACTTTCAACTTCATTCTTAATATCCTCCATTTCTCTGAGCAGCAATGGAACTCTCTTGAATGCCTGACGACATTTAGGATGAAAGAAAAACAGGGATCTATTTTGTAACACAGCTGCCCACAGTTCGGAAACTGATAAATTTATATAGTTATCAGTTTCATGCAAAACTATATGAAATCTATCACAACTTATTATTTTTCTTTTTCATTAATTCATGATTGAATACTCTATCACAAAATTGAAGTCAACGAGTGGGGTAGGACCTAAATCAATAGTCATTGGATCGTCGTATATTCTAAGCTGTACTGCAGATGTATCACTGTTCATTATAAGAAAAAGTTAGATATTTTCGTTTGATATCATTTTATATAATCAATTTTAATTTTTTTGCTTATTTTTATTCCTTTGTAATTTTCTTTTTAGGGTTTTTTTGCTTGATATAATTTTTATTTACAGCAATCCTGTTCCAAATTTTACATTTCATTTGTTATTTCAAATCATATTATATCATATTAGACAATGGAAGTCCGAAGTAATGAAATTCAACACAAAAACATAGTACATGGTATGGAATGTATTCAAAATGATGAAATTTTGAATACATTTTTATGTCAATGGTATCTTACCTAAAGTACTCTTCTGATCCAAGAACGCTGGATCGGTATTCAGATCGGTTACATTTAAGCTGAGGTATAAGGAGTCAAAAAGTTCATAGTCGGGTGCTAAAATATGAGTTGTAGCATCATTCACTATCAAATCGATTTGAATTTTTCTGGAGTACCTGTCTGGACTATCCACATCAAGAAACCTGAAAAATGTTTATTGAATTACAAGTAGTGCTGCTGTAAATTTATTTTGAATCACTTGAAAAGAATTTGGTGATTACTCACTCAACTTGGTTTCGAATAGTATCATTTGTCATGTCTAGACGACGGGAGTTTTTCAAAGCGTAAGACTCTTGCCAGTTAATTTCAACCGTGAGATTAGCAGTAGTATCCACATCCGAAGCTGTTATATTTGATTTCAGTACTGTTCCTTTTTCTTGATTTTCTTCAACGCTGATAGGGTCGCCCTAAAAATAAGTTTGAAAATTTTTTCTATCTGCGTTTATGAATTGAACGAACAGTCCCATGTCCATGTGAATATGTTATTCATCACCTAGAAATGAAAAGACTTCTAATTGAAACTACAGATATTCAGTAAGCTCTTATTGCTGAATCCGTGTATATCAATTGTTTCTTGCAACCAGTTGTGGCTCATCTTCACACTACAATTCACCCTATTTCTCATTGGTTGGAGCCACACCCACCTCTTATTGAATAAATCCGGATTCCCAAACCAATTCTATAATCTCTGTTTTGAGGAAAAATGAAAAAAACTTCTTCCGTTGCCTCATCGCCATTGATGATATCTACTGCAGCTGTAGACGAAACGCCGAACATAAAAGAATCTGAAGACTAAATCCAATGAGCCCAGAATATAGCTTTGACATAATAGGACTGGTTTTTAAAAAAGTGAACCGATTTTCAATGATGAAACAATACATAGGGAGTTGAAAAACATTATTTGTCTCATGAGTACGGTGTGTGTGTTTGGTTTCGGATAGGTTTGCGTCTCAAGCAGTCAAAGTATCTTAATTTTGGGTTGAATCTTGTTTGAAGTTTTGGGTTTCTCGATGTTTCAATTGAAACGTGGAAGCCATTTTCAAGAACTGGAGATTTGACGCCATGGTCCTCAATCTACCTATGATCGAGAGATGACTGAGTCCTCAGGCTACGGTTTTGTCCTCCGAAGTGAGGTGGGCCGAATCGGTAGTGTGAGCGAGGTACTGGAACGACAGTGTTACCTGCACCAACGTGGTGTGAAATGTTGGCAGATGTGCAACGGGCAGTAATGATCTAACCTCTGTGCATCGTCTCATTCGTTGAGACAGTCGGGGTTTTTTCAATTTCAATAGCTTCGCAACTTTTCTTTAGCTGGAAAGTTTTTCCAGACGCAAAGGTTTTGGTGTTTTCAGAGCTTATTGGGTAATCTGTTTCTTGATGTTTGAAGAGGAATGAGGCTGGGTCTGCTTTGTGGACAGCTGGCTCATATTTATCACGGATAGAAGTGTAATGAGCAAAAGAGTAATTGTCGACCTGCTCTCAGCAAAGAAGGTACTCACATTATCTCATTCGAAAATACAGTAATACTCGATAAAACTCAACTTACTATCAAAATACCAGAACCGTAGTTACAGCGTTCATAACAATGGGAACAATAACTCAAGCACCAATTCGGGCACTTTGACCGTTACCTCATCGCCTTTGGTAATGTTTACCGCCGTAGTAGACGAAACGTAAGCTTTGAAAACTTCAGACCAGAACCAAAAAACCCAGAAAAAACTTTACACAGATTTTTTTTATGTACTCACGTTTGCATTTTTCATATAATGAAAGTAATGTCTCTGCAAATGAACTGCAGCTGAGAATAAATTGAATCGATTTTTTTCAAAGGAATGATTGAAATGATTAGTGCTGAATATAACAAAAAATTATAAATTGATTAATCGCCCCGAAATCTTCAAAAGCAAACTAAACTTCTCTGAAGAGATGAAATACCTTGATACTATCCTCGACAGGAAGCTAACATGGAACTCTCACCTACAGAGTAGAGCAAAAAAAGCATATGTGGTTTATGAGCAATGTCGGAGGACAGTAGTAGAGGACCAAAGAAGGCTCAGGATGTGGAGTGTACTCCAGATCACTAAGCCTAAGGATTAAGTGGGGAATGGGAAGAAATATCAGCGTGGTCTAAACAGAACTGGCTGGTATCTCAGTCGCCACAAAAGAAATAACCAGGAAAGGAATGTCTGGCAAAAACATAATAATCTGCACTGATAGCAGATAAGCCTTATTAGCCTTGAACAAACAACGTGTTACCTCGGGGCTAGTACTAGAGTGCCACCAAGACTTAGCCAAAGCCTCGGTAGATAATAACATTATCCTGAGGTGGGTTAAAGGGCTCGACAGGAGTGAAGGTAATCGCATTGCCGACTCTTTAGCCAAGGAAGCGGCTGGACTAAGATTTTTAGGACCCAGTGGCACCTACGGCCTGATGACTTCGACAATTGCGGAACTAGTCAAATATTACATCGATGCTGAATCCTTAAAGAGATGGGATGGAATCAAAGGATGTACTCTTGCCAGGATCACCTTGGGCAAGCCTGGGAAGCTGGCGCTGAAGAAATATCTGGCGATGACCATGAAAAATCTACGCCTAGCAGTAGGATTTCTGACTGGCCACTGTCAACTAAGGAAACATCTCCATACTATGGGGCTAGTGGACACACCTCTATGCAGGATGTGTGAACAGAAAGATGAGACTGTCAGGCATGTCCTATGCGAGTGTCCGGAGTTACCGTCAATAAGAGAGTGTGTGTTCGGCGAGTCTTGGCCTACACTTGCCGATATTAGGGGAGATGTCTCCCAGCGACCTGTCCACCTTCCTGGAAAGGACAGGATGGACGATGACCTAGGAGGACAGCTCCTCGGGAGGATGCACAATGGGTCACATGTGGCCTAAGTGCGTGGGCTTACACTCACCCTCCCTACTCTACAGATACAAATACAGAGCCACAAGTCAGCTTGTATACTCCTGATTTATCTTGTTTTGTCTTCAAAAACAATAAATTTTACAAAAGTATAGGTATACGCTGATTAATAAGTTAAACATCCAACCCATTAAAGGTAAAAGTAACAAACCGATTTTCACAATAGAATACAGATTCAACAGGAAAGATTAATTCAATTATATTGGATCACTCAGTAAATATAACGAATTCTTAAATTAATTAATTTCCAAGTATTGTAAAAGATTGACTTTCAAACTTTCCTCTGCAAATTTAATACGCCATGGTCGTGGTTAAATTCCTGCCGCCTATTAAAATATGGTTTGCAAATGTGAAATTAGTTTTCACATTCAAGAAACTACTCATATATTCTTTTATTCTCTGAAAAAATGTTCTTCCTGTTTGGCCAATATAAAATTTACGGTGGGAACCACAAGTCGAAAAAAAAAACTAATCAATAGAGTTTATTCTGATTTTCATAGTGAAAATCATAGAATAAACTCTATTGATTAGTTTTTTTAAATATGGATTTTCATCAAGTATCGGCCAGTTCTATTCAATTACCACAAGTCGACTTTTATATCCCTCATCTATCTGACACGCCTGAGAAAGCTACTGAATAGTGAAACAGGTGTTGCGGTTTTGTGAACTGTTCAGTGGAAATCTTATAGTAAACTGCTACTTGAATCTGTCAAAGTTATTATGATTCCATGGAGGAATTTCAGTAATATATTATTTTTGAAAGAACAAAAGATCGATTAGCTGGAATAAATATACTTTGGCCTAGAAACAATAGTATCTAAGAGTTTCCAAACATCGGGAAACTTCATTTTGACATTCAAGGTCGTCCTTACTCCACGGCCACACCTATCGAGCATCCCCCCTCTTTGCCGCCCGCACAAACTCCGAGGCCACCTCTGGAAACTGTTTTCCCGTCAGTTTTTCCTCGATACGCGTCCAGATACCTCGACGGCAGTGATTTTCACGGTTTCTTTCGTGATATCGCATGTTGGGCCCCTCGCTCTCGACACCCCAAAGGTCGATAAACCTCGCGTTGTTTTGCATTTCCCATCTAGCAGGCGTACGGAGGTGAGTTTCTGATGTTTTATTCGTTTGTTATGGACTCCGCGATGTTCCCGGACGGGCAAATCGAGTTAACGACTGATAAACGGTGTTCGATGTTACGGGGGGTGGTTTGTCGTTTCTAGGGATGATTTTATGCTGCTCCATACGAAAAAACACAATTTATAGTTATTTTACAGAGGCAAAATAGAATTAACTCAGTACAGTAGAATAGAAGTGCCCTTTTACCAGACGAAGCACTTACATTTTTCATATCATTAAGACTATACGTCACGAATGAGTTGAATATACCCATGTCACAATGACAGTACGTAAAGACTTTCATACTGTTATTTGATTCTATCCCAGCCATAGGACTTTCTCCTGATAAATATATCCCTGTTGATTAAATTTTATACTATTCCTCAATATATTAGGTAATTATAAGTATGGAAAGTATTGTGTGTATGTGCATTGGGCTGGTGCCTGTGAATAAATGAATAAAATAAATTGAAATAAAATGAAAAAAAATTAATATTTCACTCTTAAATCTTTTGGAAAAGAAGTTTCAAATAAATTCGAATAAATTTTTGTTGATCTCAATAAGATCTATAAAAGAGTAATTATGATTTTTTCCAGAGGGGTGACAATTCAGGCATTATTTCAGTAAATGGGCAAAACATAATATCAGGGTTGAGGAGACAGGCCAGAGCTTCACATCGTTAACTTGTAGTATGGAAAAATGTATATTTTTCTTTTTTTGTATCATTTGGAGAAAATTCAAAAGAGAGGTATTTTTTAGAGTTAAAGGGAAGAACAATTCGATTGTTGAATTCATTCAGGAACTGAACTGAACTGAACTTCGCCCTTTATTTTCAAAAATATTCTGTTAATATATATTTCCTCAATCCTGATTTTTTATAGTTTTTTGAAACTAATGGAGACGATTATTATTTTTTTACAGTAGTATGCGCTGGTCAGTAGGTGCCTATCCCCCGAAGCCCCGATACATCAATCCCCACAACGGATTCAATATCCGTAGGGAAACACCGGTGTCTCGTCAATACCGTAAGAGTACCGTAGAGGATAACATAGCCCTCTTAGGGCCGCGTTATGTCGATGGATATAGGCCGAGACCGCATATTGTGGACAAGCTGATAGCAAGTGCATTACGGTCTCGGGCGCCTCGTGGCAGGCCTTGCACCTTATGTCTCTATACCCATCAAACGACTGCGGTAGACTAAGGTATTGAAGACACCATCCTGTTAAGCCATGATGAACCCCTCAGTTTCCGACTTCAGCCCACTCAACCTGAGGAAAGCGAAAGTCCCCCGAAGCCCCGATACATTCGGGAGCACATTCCGGCGCACCAGCATTATCAAGTGCGGCTAAGATTTCTGCCTTAGTGCGGCAAGCCGATATGATTATAAGATTCGAGAGTAGAGAGGGCATCATTACACCAAGGACTCCAATAATCAGAACAACCATCTTGACAGAGTCTGGATAGAGTCTGCGGAGTTGGAAGAGAACATCTCGATATTTTATCCGTTTTTCTTCCTCTTTTGTGACGATTTTTGTCTCGCCAGGAGCTGAAAACTCCACGACACATATCGTTTTGCTCTGGTGGTCGAGAAGGACTACATCAGGCTTATTAGCTTGTATGAGCCTGAGGGTGGGGAACGAATAGTTCCAATAAATTCGGCACTTCTAGTATTATTATTATCATTACTATATGCGGTTTCACAATTGAGTTTGTCATGAAATTTGACCCTCAGACACATTAATTTTCTCCTATCTAGTTTGAAAACGGGAGTTCTCCTTAAAAAGTGTCCAATTTGGCCTAATTTGTACCACTTGTTAACATTTTTCATATTCAGAGTACGGTAACAGTCAATGGTTCACTTGATTCCATTTTTGACACAAAATTTGATGCGAAATCTTTGATCCATTATTTTCGATAGCAGAACTCATGAATTTATTAGCTAATTGAATAATTCGTAGTCAGAAGTTGTCAAAGTACGTAAAGAACTCTGTAACATCATAAAAAAATCTTGAAATCAATCCCATTAAATGTTTGAACATGAGTGTGTCTAATCATTAAAATGTATTTACTGTAATGCTAGACACTCATACATGACCTTGAGTCGCTAGCCAGGAATGCTTTTGGATAAATTAGCAAGTTCAATCACGACATTGATCGACAATGAACCACTCATAAATTACCGAACAATCATATATGTGAGTGTAGCGACCTACCGTGGATTTTTTTTTAGATAAGGTGATTTGTTAGTCCAGTCATCTCAGTCAGCTCGCCACGGGATTTGAGATAGCGAGCTATAAACTAGTATAAACTTGTAATTCGACATTCTGAGAGTTGTCTCGAAACCTACATATGATGGGGTGTACGCGACTATCAAAATCTGAGGTCAATGATGACAAAAAATATGTTGTTTCCTATGAGGACAATTTTAGCACCTTTGAAGCAGGTGCTAAAATTGTCGTGATAGGAGCCAGGAATTCGTTACGCATTGTCCGACCCCATCCCTGGGGTTCCAAATCAAGCCCTAACCAAGTTTGAACTCGATAATGAACACTATTGAAATGTTGGTGATCTGCAGCACTTGTTGGTGGAATATTTGATAACTGCACATATTGTCACATATTCGAATATTACAAAAAAATAATGAAAATACATACCAATCGAGGTTGGGTTTAAAAGCAGCGCTCATAGCTGAACTCCGCCTATTTATCATTTCTTTGACTTTTATTTAATGTGACTTCTTATTGTGATGAATAAAGACATATTATTATTATTATTATTATTATTTAACCGTAAAGTGCGCTGGTCAGGCCCTATTCCCCTACTACTATTATTATTATTATAACAGGTAATAATTCCTTGGCCAAAAGCAGCACATCAACAAGAGAGGCGGACTACCTGAATCAACATAAAGACAACCTATGAACTAGAAATCACCAGTCATTACCCAACTTGCAATTTTATGTTTTATAATGGTTGTGAAAACGTTACGGAGAAACAAATAAAAGTGTATTTCTCCCAGAAATATTTTCAAAGTGTTTATAGAACAGCTATAAATAGGAAATTGGCACCGTTTTATAAAACATTATAGTCTTTATTAATGTTTTGTAAAGCCTTTCGCAAACACTACGAAACAGATTTATAAACGTTTCGGCAGCTACTATAGAATTCTTCTAACACTTTTAAAAAGTAGTTTCGTAAAGAATCTTATAAAATAATTGAAATACAATTTTATAACAGTTTTTTAAAGTTATTTCAAGAGGGCGTTCCAAAATATAATGCAGACACAAGAAGTAATTTTGTTTTGGACACAAGGAAAATATAATAGATATGTCGCCAACTGAAATAGTGGGGTTGGAGTCATTTCTATAATTTCACGATGGTACTTATAAAACCGGTAAAGACATTGTTTGTGCTTCAAAAATTGATATTTAACTGCGAATGAAATTTTATTGACAAATATATAGCCT